>RJWM01006385.1:0-84745 GCA_004363535.1 Dasyprocta punctata
GACAATTACATTTCAATCACAATAGTATCTATTATTTTAAATAGCTTTGTCTTTGTTTGGTGGAAGATTCTTACTATATAATATGCCTTACATTTGTGAGTTTCAACTTCATATGAGCTAATCAAAACATCTAACGGGGCTTCATTAGAGTTTTTCCATTACTGAGACACATTACCTGGCACCTACAGCATTAAGGAGGAGAGTTTTAATTTATCTTAGCTTCAGAGAATTCAGTACATGGTAGGCAGTTTCCAAGGTAGTGTTACAGGCAACCGAGTTAGAAATATTATAGGCAGTCAGACAGGACTAGGCCCTCAAGAAAACCGGCACAGAAGGTCAGAAGTCTTGGTGACCTTGGAAGAGACCCACATCTCTTGCTGCAGGCCAGATATCAAGATAAAAGGCAAAACAAATACACCCATATGCTAAGGATTGATATTCTAAATAGTTCTATATCACCCTGAGGAAGTCAGGAATCAGCATCCCATCCTTTTACAGGAAGAGTCATTATCATTAAGCATCCCTCTCTTATTATGTGACTCGTCTCCCCATTTGTCCTTGATTTAATCAATTCTACTTGAGCAATTAATCTTATTGGTTAACCATGGTTATGTCCCACCTTATGCCCATCTGCCGGGGGAGTTCCCAGTTTTCCCCATCATGGTTTTACTCTGTAAATAAAAATCCCTAAATATGACAGAATCTTTGGCAACCTGCTCAGGCCCCCTTCTGTCCCTCAGACAGAAGCTTTCTTTCTCTCAATAAATATCTTCTGCTCTTACCCTCCGTTGTTTCAAAAATTCATTCATCGATTTTAGAGAACACGAACTCGCGCCGGACGTATAGTAGGTTGGGAGTTTCATTCCCCCACATCATTTGGAGGTTTGGGATCATTTTTCCTATATCACTAGGTTTGGCATGTTGAAAAGGCATGGAGGAACAAAGCTGTTTAGTGCATAATAGTTGGGAATTAGAGCCAGAAAGCATCCTCAGAGAAGAAGGAGGAAAGGACCAAATGTAGTACCTAAAATTGTGCCTCCATGATCTATCCAAATACACCCAGAAATGTGTCCCACCAATCACTTGGGCAGCTGCCAGGTCTTTCAAGCAGACAAGATCAAGCTTAACCATCACACTTTGATGAGTAGATTTGCTAGTAGCTGTAGGTTATATTTATCAAATATTCTTCTTTTCCACATTATCTGGCAAAAATCTTACAAATAGCACATCATTATGTCATAGTAGATAAAATATATATTGAATATAATTTAGATTTTCCAATATCTCATAATGAATTTTAAATATAAACTCTTCTCTATATAGGTAATAATCTTACAAAATCTGAAAAGTTTATAAATGTCTTTATTATTATAAATTATGATCTGTCTTCAGAAGATTTGTCCTGAAGTTTTGAAAATACTGTTATGTATTTCTCTGCATTCAGTTGAACTAGGATGCTTATAAAAAAAAAGAAAATTTCTGCAACCTATATTTGACCTTTTGAAAAGCAAACTTTGGACAAAAATCCCAATATATTCTAATTTTTAAGATATATTTTATTGCAATTTTAGTTGTATTCAACCAAAGAAAATTCGTAATAAAACAATGTTTACAAATGAGAATTTTCACAGTACTTTTGAGTTTCTACCCTTAAAAAAAGAAGTGAAAATCATATGAGTGCTGTATATGTAGAAGATGTACCTTTGGCAAACAATGACTCCCTGAGATTAAGAAAAATATTTCCTGGCATCCTAAGGAGCAGTCAAGAAACAGTTGACTAGAGAAAAGAGAAGAGAGAAAAGCTGAGCATAAAAGAAGTGAGGCCAAAATCCTGACAGTTCTTTCAGAGGAAAAATGAGAGGCCACAGTTTAAAAACATTATCTCCATAGGAGCCGGGCGTGGTGGCACATGTCTTTAATCCCAGCACTCAGGAGATTGAGGTAGGAGAAGCATTGGGAGTTTGAGGGCAGCTTGGACTACAACGTGAACTCAAGGCTGGCCTGAGCTACATAGTGCAACCCTGCCTTAAAAAACCAGGTCTAGGAGTTTGGCTCAGTGGCTAAAGCTCCTGCCCTGGCAGGTGCGAGGTTGTGAGTTCAATCCCCAGTGCCGCAAAAAAAAAAAAAAAAAAAAGATTATCTCCATAGAAGAATGCTTTCATAGAGGAAAAAAAGCACAAGTGTGTTAAATATTTGAACAGAATTTGACTACTAGAATTTTACACAAACTATCTTGTGCGGTGCTTTTGATGTCTCCAAAATAATAGCATCATAACTTTTTATAGTCATCAAAAGTAAATTGAAGATAAAATTTTCAACATGAAACAGTGGTTACAGAATGTCATTTACATTACAATAGTAATCTTCATTAACAATGTTAGATAAACTAAAAAAATCACATTCCCTAAACATAGCTATATATATTGTCTGACTTTATATTACTCAATAGTTGGTCCATTTCAGCATATCATATTGGTATCACATTACTCTCATGTCCAGTAGCATGCTTTCGTTTGTCTTACCTACCATCTAACTGTCTTACCAATTCATCTAATTACTGTGATATCTTCAAGTGCATGAACAAGGAAAAAAGAAAAAAAAAAAGAAAATGTATAATAAGCCAATTTATCTAGTGAACAGCTGTGGTAGAGGTCAAAAGTTGAAGCTTCTGGATAAAATTAGATTTGTGGCTTATTTTTTGTTTATTCAGATAAACTTAATCAAGAAGACAAATATTTTTATTTGTTGGAAACATCCCAAAATGTAAACAAGAATTTAATTTTCTACCATTAATTTGAAATCAGTCATCCAGCAAAAAGCTCATTCATAATTGATGGTCTTGTGGGGAGCTATAAGGTAGATTACCTTTATGCAAACAACTTCCTTGCAGTGAAAGACTTAGGAAACAAAATAATGTTTTATTTATTCTCTTGCTTTTCAAAGATCTTTTCCACATCTTCTTCTACCCTAAACTCATCCTCAGTTATTAAAACCATTTACTAAATCCCTAGGAAAATCATCTAAATAATACAAAGCATTTCTACACAATGTTTTAAAAGAACAGAGTTAATGTTTACATAAGTCAATTTGTGTAAATGTATGAATAAAATAATCAAAGCCTATCAAAATATATACTTTATAATATAGTGTTCATAATATAGCTAATTATAGTTCAATATATTATATAAAATCAAAATTCATGTCACATTTAAAATATTTCCAAAAAATAAAGCACAGTTTCTCAAAAGGTTCATTAGAAATCTTAAAAGGAAAAAAGTCTAATATCTGAAGGAAAAACCTCCATCTTAATTGAAGTATGTTAATTTATAAAAGTCTGACTTTAAAGACTTTCTGTAATCATAAGAGTCTCATAAAACATACAGCAGGTGTTAAGAGAGTTGGTTATTTAAGATTTAAAGTGCAATAAGTAACTGAGCCAAATAAGCCATGAGACTTTTCTCATTCCCTGACCATATGAGAATTTTCTCATTGGCCAAATTTGCCTTCTGGAGCAAAATTCACCC
This sequence comes from Dasyprocta punctata, assembly GCA_004363535.1. Taxonomy (NCBI): domain Eukaryota; kingdom Metazoa; phylum Chordata; class Mammalia; order Rodentia; family Dasyproctidae; genus Dasyprocta; species Dasyprocta punctata. The sequence goes on from RJWM01006385.1 coordinate 3,525, forward strand.
TCAACTGTGTCTTTTTAGCTATACAAGCTTTGGCTAAAATTTTTTTCCCTAAGTTTTGTGTGCTAAACAGATTGAACTACAGTTCTTATAACTTTCTTAAAGTGTACTGATGAGAAGTCATGCCTAACATGATGATTAAACATTTATCTAGCTTATTCTTGTTATGATAGTCAGTTAATTCCTTTCTGTTTGTATTAATTAAAGCCATTTCCCTACCAGGTCCATACAGTCTTCCCTAAGGCCAAGATTTAAAGTGGATCCACACTGGCAACACAGCACAGGCAACACAAAAAATCCTTGTTCTCTATGACCCAGGTCACATCCTTTTTTTTTTTTTTTCCTAATATTCCTTGATTATATCTCACAGAGACGAAGCTTGCACTTTTTTAATATGGCTTCCTTGCACTTAGATCTTGCCCTAAGTGCCTCTGGTCAACTATTTCATTAATGCATTCCTTCATGCATACTAATACACCTTCAGGTAACTAATGCTTTCTACTTTCTGCAGTCCCACTTGATTCCAGTACATGGAAGATAGTGACAAAACTATACCTCACTTGTTATAATGAATCTAAATTCAATCTGGTAGGAATCCTATGGTAAATATATTTATTCTATCAAAAATAGCATAGTAATAAAATATTTTTCTTTAATCTATGTAAATAAAACAAATAGTGTAAAATACTATATAAAGAGATAGGGATCTATTTTTTACAAAGTAGGTAAGTATTCCATGAGTTATATAAATCTTATTTTAAATCAAGTAGGTGCTGAAAGTACTGTGAGGCTTGTATGTTAATGCACAATACCCTACTTACAGATTTAACTTTAATAATTAATTTCAGAGGAGTACTTTAAACATAATTTTTACATTTTGAACAGTTATTTATAATCATTTGATCTGAAAAAATGAATCTGCATTTACGTGCCTGGACAGTTTAGTGTGTCAAAAGTATTTATCATACTGTGCTAATCTATAAATTCACTATTTGAAGATAATATTGCTTATCTAAGATTTAGTAAAAATTTCATAAATAAAATCATGGGAAAATCAAAAAATTTTGAAGATATATTTATATTTATATATATTAGATAGAAGAATAATAGCACCAACATTAAAATAATTAAAATTCTTGGGGAAACGAGCAAAGATTCATTAGAATTGAGAGGATACACACGAATCACAAAAAAACACATCTGTTGAAAGGCACTGAGGGAATAGTGAGCAATTCTTTATATTGCTTGAGCATGCAAACTAGCGTAAATGATCCAGAGCACAACTTAGAAAAATGTAACAAAATTACACATGCACAAGTATATGCCTTAGAAAACTGTGCATAATTATACCATACTAGACACAACACAATGTTTGCACATAGCAAAACAGGTGAATAAGATATCATAACTATACTTGAAGAACTATCCAGGCCAAAAAAAAAGAAAAAAAAAGAAAATGATCTCTGATGTGGCATTGAATTATTTGCAGTTTCTATTATTACATGATAAGCAATAGAAAAAATTTTAAGATAAAAATAAAGAAAAATCATAAAATATGTATGCATTTGCTCATTTAGACAAATAGATTCACAGAAGTAATAAACCAGAAACTAGTGTAAAAATTAAGTGAAAAATATGAATGATTAGTTTAAGTAAAACAGAAGCAGAAAGAATGATACATTTTTGGGATACATATGAACCTTACAACTACAGTTGTGTTTTACAAATTCAAAAATAAACAGCAGCAACATGACTTGCATAGGAAATGAAAACAATAAAAACAGAAACAAATGAATTTAACTGTACTATAAATTAACCACTCACTGAAGGAACAGGAGGAACATCAAGTAAATAAGTTTGGAAACAGACTTTTGACTGTACTCTGTAAGGATAAACATAAAAAAGAACTGTACTCAAACATTATTGCTTAGTCAGTAGGGTCAATGCAATTACATGGATTAAAAATACCAAACTCATTTTTTTACATATTCTAAGTTGCAACAAATAAGTAATTATGTAATTCATAATGAAAGGCAAGGTTCTAAGTACAAAAGAGGAATATGGAAAATAGGGAGACAGAAAAATAGGGACATAGAAAAGATTAGATGAATCCTGTTGCATTAGATACACACAGTAAGTATTAGTATAAAATTGTTGTTTTACATTTGCTTAGATAGACACAGACAAAATCACACATACATAGATATGTGCAAATTTCACATCATACTCTACTTTTTCAGGGGAAAACTTCCTCTCTTACAGAGATAAAAATGTTCCTTCAAATGATCCGGTAAAGCAAAGAAACCAAACAACAAAGATGTACAAATTCAATGCAGGTATAAGATTAAGGAAATTACCAATGGAAGTGTAAAGAGAAACACAAGGATGGGAATTGTGTGTGAGATTAGTGATTCACTAGTCCAGAGAGACAATGAAGGTACAGGGACACAGGAAAAATGTCCCTAAGAAAAAAATTGGAAGTACTGTGTGGGAATGACTTATAGTTTTGCCCATACTGGTAGGAAGTTTACATCTCTCTTGAGACTTGAGGAAAGTACTAACTAAATGGGGGGGAATATTATTAAAATTCTATTAAAATATAAAAGAATGATAGAGACAATTAATCATCATATTTCACATCATGTTTCTCAACAGCATACTAGACAAAATATGATCATCAAATGAGTTTTAAAGAATAAACAGAAAAGAACTTCAAGCTTACAACTTTACATCTACCTGAATCATTATTTAAAAATAAAGGCATAATAAAAGTATTTTCATTTATTCCTGGCCTCAAAAGATTTGTCTCATTAACACCCAGGTTGAAGACATTTTTAGGTGGAATCATACATAATTAGGAAAACAATTTCAGAAATGGGAAAAGATAAGTACTGTAACAATAAGCATTCATTTTTAAATTAAGGTTAACTCCTATAAATATAAGGAATATAACATTTTAAGCCAGCAGAATGAAATTCAACTCTTCTATAGAAAATAGGCACATAAGCAAACAGTAACACGGAAAAGTGCAGCAGGTATAGAAGCTTTGCAAAACTCATCTGTTAAAATGTAGAGACTCACACAAAATTAAAAGTAAAATAATGTTGCTTTCAAAAGGTGACAATAGGACTAAAAATAAAGAGATTTTTAAAAAGGCAAATTTAACCAAAATACCATCAGCATAGCACCAACATAGTCACATAAGCCCCTAAAAATACAGTCTCACAATATATCAGACAATGAGTAAAATAGTGAAGGTATTTTAATAAATCTAAGCCAGAATTAGGATACCGATGAGCTATAGGCCAAATCCTACCTGCCACTTATTTTTGAAAATAGAGCTGTGTCAGAACACAGGCACTTTAATTTGCTTACGTATTGTTTATGTGTGCTTTAGTTCTATTATGATAGCATGGAGTAGGTTCTGCAAAGGTCATTTGCTCCACAAAGTCAAAGATAGATACAGGTTTAATAAAAATGCTTTGAAATTGATTGTCATGATGGGTGTACAACTCTATGAATATTTTAAAATCCACTGGATTGCATACTGCATATTACTGAATTTTATTGTATGTGAATTCATCTCAATAAAACTAGTTTTAAAAGTTATCATCTAGTTCTTTACAAGAAAGTATTGTCAGCCTCAGACAGAGACAATGCAAATATACAGTATTGATCTCCAAGTTTTAAGTATTCATAGGACTTTGTACCCACCAGTCTGTTGTTGTTGGTATGTTTTTCTTTTAATTGCCTTTCTTCAAAAGGATTTTACACTTACTAAAGTTTTTCTGAGTTTTTCTTTATTCTTAAATACACACAAGTTTTTCCAAGTATCTATTTTGTGTAAGATTTTAAGTCTATGGTTCAAAATCATGCAAAGCATCTCATTTATTTTTTAAATTTTATTTTACTTAAAAATTTGTCTTATATTTCATTATGAATTTTTCTTAATTATATCTTATGTAAGAACTTAAAGAAAACAAATATCAGTGAGGTTATGGGAAAAAAGATCACTGCAACAATATTGATGGCAATATAAATTAGTATAGCCATTATGGAAACCAGTATGAAGATTTTTGAAAAAATGGAAACTAGAAATTCCATTCAACCCTGCTATACTTATTCAAATTATCTTTCCAAGAGTTAAAGGCATCATGTTATAGTAATATGTGCATACATGTTTATAACGACATAAGAGCTAAATATCGGAAGCTGCCTACGTGTGCAACAGATGATAAGGAAAATGTGGTATAGCCACGCAATGAAGTACTACTCATTCATAAATAAGGATAAATTTGACTCATTTGTAGGAAAATGTATGCAATGTGTGACTATAATACCAGGCCACACTTCCTTGACTCACCTTCTCACACCTTGGTGATCCACTGGACAACTGTGAGACCAATCCAGTTGACAATCAATATTTCATACCACATTCCATGCCTTGTCAACCTGACACCTAAACATCGTTCATAAATCATATTTAATCTCCAAATAAAGAAACTCACCAGTTACTAATTCCATCCAACCTGATACAATTATTCTGGGCACAAGCAAAAAAAAATAATTTCTTCCACAAAAATCTCAATAGTTCTAGTATATCTCAAAAGTATAACTCTCCTCTGAGAGTCAATTCAAACTTCTAACTGTGAGTCTCTGAAACAATTGAAATGCAAGGTCCATTATCCCAGCATACTATGACACTGGGAAAATACTCCCATTCCAAAATGAAGGAATAGAAGAATAAAAAAGAAGACCAAAATGAGACTGAAAACCATCAGGAAAAATTTTGAAACTTGAAGATTCATGTGCAGCATCCAGAGCACATGGTGGTAAGAAATGAGTTCCAGAGGAGTTGGTTAGTCGCCCTGTCAATGGTGAGGCTGCAATTACTCTCTTGGGCTGACTCTACATGCTGCCTGTGGCTCACTTTGACAGACATGCTGTTTTCCTGAGATTTCCAAATTCCTGTGGTCTCCGTTAAAGCTTTGGTGTTGGCTCCACACTGTCATGGACTGCCCTGTCAGGACCAGATTGCCTGGACTCCAAAGCCTTCCTTTAAAATTCAGATAGAAGCCTCCCTGACACCAGACCTCTTGCATTCTGAATGTACGAGTAAACACCACACATGAACAATGGCTAAATCTGTTGCCTGCACAAGTATTAGCCTGCTCCCTATACCTGGAGTATCTACTGGGTGCTGGACAATTATGCATAGTGAAATGAATCCTGGGTAAACAATTTTCTACCCAACCCTTCTAAAGCTAGGTATCCAGGTGTTCTCTCCACAAATAAAAGGTTTACAATTTTGCATGTTGTAGCTTGCACTGTGTGGAGTCTTGCTGCTTCATGAGGTGCTCTCATGTCATCTTTCTTCTTGTACCAGTTCAAACTACTTTGTTTCCTTTTAATGATGTTAATCCCCTCAACAACCAGACTTTTTTCAACCCCAAATTTTACATGTTTCTTTTCTTGATAAGCTCTGAGCTTTTCAAGTCTTCTTGCTCTGACTTTTGCTCCCAATTCTTACTATAAATCTAGGACAAAGTAGTCAACAGTATTCATGCCACAGCCTAAATGTTGGGCTGCCTTGAAACTTCTTCCACCAGATAAACTTATCTGCCACTTTTAAATTTGGCTTTAGACAAAATTTTGCTACACAGAAAAAAGAATGCTGACAGGTTCTTTGCTAGAATGTAAAACAAATAACTCCATTCCAAAGAGAGTCCTTATTTACACATGAAGGATTTTAAGCCTGCTCTTTACTATTTATGTTCCTATCAGCATTTTGTGCTTCTGATCTGTAACAAAAATTATGCATAAAGTTCTGCTGATGGCATTCTAGGGCTTCTGTGTCCCACATCTCCAAACCTTTCCAAATCTCATTCACAAACCAGATTTAAAGACACATAAGCAGGTACAGTTACAACAACTCCATTTCTCTGGTACCAATTTTTGTATTGGTCATTTTTTTTCTGTTGCTGGAACAAAATATCATATATTTGCAACAGTAAAGAGGAGAAGTTTAATTTTCTAAATATTTCAGAAATTTCCACCCATAGTCATTTGGCTCCAAGAAGATTAACTGTCGCAGTCTATCATTTTTGCTCTAATTTTAAAAGGCCAACATATCATATGCTGTCTCCCTTCTTATACTTGTCATTCTTAACCTTTTCTTCCTACCGCTGAGCTCTATTTTTTATTATCGCATTATTTATCAAATATTTCCAAAATCACACTTGGAAAGATGTGGTGAGGTAAAATGAACTAGAGATTTAATAGAAAAATTAATCCTGGTTCATTGGAAAATCAATATAGTCCTTACTACTTGCCCTTGTCAACATTGTATGACAATTGTAAAGACCATTAACATTCATCATAAGTTGGTACAGGACTAGTTTGAGTTCCTAAAATAATCAGGGAAAAGGTATTTTAAGTGTAGAAGCTAAATCCTCCTAAAAATACAAGCAATATGTACACAAGTAATTTTACAATTGTACAACACCTTTCAAATCGGTATTTGAAAATATTGAAAACTGAGAAAGATAATGGTAAACATTTAACATAAAGCATAGCTGTCTTTAAACAATATTCTTTGTGGTCTACCTTTTAATACCTTTTGTAATTTTAAATTGACCAAGTCAGTTGCAAAACTACATTTAGTAAAGGCATGTTAAATGAATGTCATAGATTACTTCATTTTTTAAAAAATAAAATAAAATAATTACATACATAGGTGTGAAGGAAGCTGAAATTGGGAGTCCTATTATGTTTCTATTTGTTTCCTTGATTCAGAAGTTTTTTGCCTCAAGTCCTTATGGATATCCTAATGTATCCTGGCATGCAAGGCTCTAGCTTATGAATTCAAACTTAGATTCAAACCTTTGAAATTATCATAAGGTAGTTTTGTCTTTGTAAGGATAATCTCATAAATCATAAACGGGAGTCTACATTTTTATTGCTCGAGTGATATCTATTTTGTATTCAGAGAAAGGTAATTACATGTATATCTTCATAAAATTTCACAACCACCATCCCCTGGGAACTCTCAAGAACAGTTTCACCACTTAAATTCTCCACATGTGAAATGATTTCTCTATCAGCCCTGGCATAATTTTCTTTAGTTTTGGGAAGTTGTTCAAGTACCAACAATGAAAGGGTAGGATTAAATATAGATCTAAAAGTTGAATAAAAAGTAAAAACATGGAAACATCACAGTATGTCTATTGACCATGCAATGCTGGCCCTCATGGAATAGGTATTATACAAAGCCCTAGCAAAATGTTAAAAGTTAACCACATGTAATTGGCATTGAAAATATGATCAAGGACATCCATTCATTTATTTTTGGCTTGAAGAAAAAAGGCAAGTTCTGCCTTCATGGTCTGAGAAGTGCCAAAAAGGGAGACTGACCCTGAGTTCAGCCTGCAGCTGTTGGAATTCTCTCTACCAGTGGACTTTATCAAAACCGCAGCAGACCACCCATGTCCAGAGCACAATGCTGTCAACACTGGTACTTTGAAAGCTAGATTGTTATAGATTGTGCCTGAGACAAACATTCCTCAGGTAAGCTGAAATAAAACCTTTGGCCATTCTCTTGAAAACAATGACTTCACTACCTCTTCAATGATAACATTAGAACCAATATAACTCCTTGTTATACAATTCATGCATTGTTTTTAATTTATTAGTACAAGTAGTATATAATATTTAGACTCCTTATGGGAAGTTAGTGGTACATAATATTTACATTCCTTGTGGGAAGTTAGTTATTTCCACATAACATATTTTAATCATTTCTTCATCAATTTTTAAAGTATATGTCATATGGCCGGGCGTGGTGGTGCACGCCTTTAATCCCAGCACTTGGGAGGCTGAGGTGGGCAGAGCATTGTGAGTTCGATGCTGGCTTGGGCTACAACGTGAGCACAAGGCTGGCCTGAGCTACATAGTGCGACCCTGCCTCAAAAAACCAGGGCTGGGAGTTTGGCTCAGCAGCTAAAATACCTGCCTGGCAGGCGTGAGGTTGTGAGTTCGATCCCCGGTGCTGCAAAAAATAAATAAATAAATAAATAAAGTATATGTCATAAATACATAGTCTTAACTCATACCATACCTTTGAGTTCCAGACTGCATAGGAATGTGCTATCTTTCAAGGATCATCTTCTCCAGTATTCATGTTGGCCATGTTGAGAGGTGAGACATTTGAGAGGTTACAGACCATAAAGTGTTCATCCTCCTCGTGAGAAATTAGTCCTATTGTGAAAGGACAAGCTTAGTCCTGTTTTGTCTTTTGCTTTTCCTACCTCTGTAATGTGAAGATCCAGGCTTCCTTGTCTCCAGGTGACACAGCTCATAATGCACCATCTTGAGTGAAAAAAATATCCTCACCAGGCATGGAATATACCAATGAATGCCTTGACCTTAGAGGCCCCGACCTCCAGAACTTTGAGATAATAAATTTTGTTTATAAATCACCCACTTTCAAGTACTCCATTCTGTTATAGCAGCACAAAATAGACAATTACAGTGAAATTTTTTTATTTTTTCCTTTGTAGATTATAAAGCTATGATTTTATATTTATTCTGTGAGAATGCTATTAATGTATCTTTCTCATATGTATACATATGAAGATGGAGAACAGGACTATTGTAATCATCACTGCATCTTCATCACTTAGCTTTGTGCCTTACAAATCAGTTGCTATTCAAAAATATTACCTTATGAAGATGGACTGTGATCCTACTATCAGTTTGATAAAGGATACAGCGGAAAGTAATATGGCCTTCTGTTCAAGATTATTTTATTATTATAGAGTCTTATAGTCCAAACATCTCTGTTTTTTAAACTAAAACTTCCTAATTCAATACTTGCAATTCCCTATAATCTACTTTATCTTTTCTTAGCAGCTCTTGTTTTCCAATATGTTATTTACTTAATTATCATATCTATTGTTTTTTGCTTGCCTCCCCACACTAGAAATCAAGTACAAAGAGAGCAAACTTAGGGTCTATTTGGTTGAATACTGGCTCGATTTAAGACTCAAAGTGTTTGTGAGACATCTAAAAAAGAAATGTTAGAAATTGTTACAGTTACATTCCACTATTGCAGTTATAACCTTTACAGATGAATAGAGATTTTATACATTCATTGGATGAAAATGATTTAATATTTCTAAATTTTACTATGCATAACATACCTTATTCAAAAAGTGTTTCTCCCTTCCACTGACACTTCTACTAGTTCATTACCTTATAGAACATTATGTAATGATAATTCTAAATGCTAATGACTTTGCCCCTCAAGGACTAGTTAGTAATGCCTGAAGTCATTCATAGTTGTTACAGCTTGGGGTAGAGGATGCCGTTGACTTTTTGTGGGTAGAAGACAACACCCTGAATATACAGGTTAGCTCTTCACAAGTAAGAATTATGATGCCCAAATCAAACTGAGGATGAGTGATTCTGAACTGTTTTCTCCATGATTTACGCTGCTACTCTATTTATCCATTTAACTTACATTGTGACATGCCAAAGGCTTTCCTCTAGATCTGCCCCATCTTTTGTTTAAACTTCAGGCTTGCCACTTGAGCTTGATGAGTGCTACTGTGGAAATTCAAGTATTTATACAAGTTCCTGACCTTCATTTCACTGAATATTTGACTTTCTTTTTTGTATACAGCTTGGAATATGGACATACACTAGCATTATCTCTGATAGTTGGTCTGAAATAAGCATGGTTACCTAATATCATTTTCATCCAAATTCTCAGTTCAAACTAAAATTTTATTTAATATTTCAATAACTTCCACAGACTTGAAGCACCAGAGAGCAAAGATATATGCTATCATAGTTTTATGTCTGATACAACCATTCAAATTACTGAATTTAAAATCTCATCTGATTTCAAATAATCTGTTTTCCTTCAAACACCATTTTACCAAGGTTATCAGTTTATCAGTCACTGTATACATTCTGGGCATCTGGATTATGACTAAAAATGACAGCTAGATTTCCACAGTACATTTTTGCAATTCCAGAAGGACTTCAAGTAATTCATTTTCTATGCAGAAAACAAAATATGAATTGGGACTTACTCGTGCTTTATGAAGTAAACTACACATCAAGTACTAAATAATTGGTATACAGGCCAAAAAAGAGAAAATGCATCCCCCAAGATATAATTACTCTGAACTTTCTTATTTACCACAGTATCCTCACTATATCATTATCTCATAAAGCATGTTAAATTAATGTTTTAGGTATAAGAAAATTTCTTAGCATTATACAAGTGAAACTCTTTAATATGGCCTATGAATTTTATTTCTTCTTAATTTTCTTGTCACTTAATGTTACATAATTTCATAGATGTTTTAAGAAAGATTCTTAGTCTGTACTGAGGTTTACTAGGGAAAATTGTGGGAAAATAAGCAACACTTGTCATAAGTATCAAAATGACAAATGAATCAGTGATTTGATTAGTCTAATGTAACCCAGATTAACATTTAGTATTTCCTGATTCTACTCTTCATTTTTTCATGTCAATTTGAAGACAACTACTGTGTTACACATCGATTGATATCTCTCCATGTAATATTTTGTCACTTGGTTACACTAGAGTAGTCTCAGTTTTCACTTATATATGTGCAAAGGAAGCTAGGACAAGTGTTCGTTGGATGTGTGTGTGTGTGTGTGTGTGTGTGTGTGTGTGTGTGTGTGTATTAAGATGAAGTGTACCATAAGTGGATCAGAATGTTTTTTAGTTCCCTTAATGCATTTGGGTTTATTGACACTAGTTTTTGGGAATCTATGCTTTTAAATTAGACCAAAGAAGAAGGGAAGTAGTTGTGTACAAAGGTACCTACAATGGAATTTGGAAAATTTCAGAAATTAAGAAGTTCTGACACATTATGGTTTTGCAGTGTCATGAATGAAAAGTAGTTAATTCATTTACTATCACACAACTACTGACTATAAATTTAGTGTCTTGACACAGCACCCATTATTTGTTAGTACAGATCACAATTCCAGGAACAAATTGAGTAGGTCCTCTGCTCAAGGTTTTGCAACAAATAGATTACAGGTTTTGATGGGCAACAGGTACGCATCTGGTTCTCAAAGCCCCTTTGAACCTTACACGGTTGTTCCTGGCAAATCCAATGTGAAAGAAATGATTCTCATGTGTACAAGAGGACAAGAGACTAAAGAAACAGGGAGATATATTCAAGACTACAGAGTACAACTTATTGGTGATTAGTAAAATATGAAGTATGATAAAGGGCAGGAGCAAGATTAGCAAACCCTTGGGCAAGGAAAATGAGTTTGTATACCAGTCAGGACAAAGGTGAGCTATATGCAAGCTAAAACATACTTGATTTACCTCAAGATGCTTATCATGGAGATGTAAGTATATTCCTGGTGTTGAAAACATCAGAGTTGAGAATCTCCACATACTGCTCTAGTGATTTTGTTTATTTATAGTATGCTGGGAAAACAGGCCAAGGTTACTCAGGGGCAATAATAGTAGTTATCGTGGATACAGTCAGATCGAGGTGAATCTCTACAATACTTGTCTGCAGAAATCGTTTCCTTGCAACTGTGGAAGTTTTGTGTGATAGATTAGCTAATAATCAACTTGTAACACCCAGCTGAATTGAATCAGTGTGGTTCTGGGTGTAGAAGGCCCACCTGAGGATTGTTGCCAATAGCATAAAACAGACAACTGGGGAGGAAGATGGTGTGCTGTTAATTCTCATGGAGAAGATTGTCATGCTGGTTTTCCTGATGTGAAATCAGTTCTTCTCTTCACTGGAGGAGCTTGGGTCCTTGCTGTCCCTGAGGATAGCTATGGTTCTCACTGGGAGAGTGCTGGTCCTTACCTGGATTGTTGCTTCCTGGCTCCAGTGTAGATTTCTCAGCCCGGTGGCATAGATCCTTCATCCCGCTGGTACGAACTTTCTAGCTTCCACCACAGGAATTTTGGTCTTCCCAGTGAAGATCCTTGATACAGATTTGTATGAGACATTGTCCTGAGCTCTAGACCTCCAGCTGGACTCATACAGGACATTGCCATGGGATCCAGGCCCTCTGCTGAATTCTTTGAGTCTCTAGTGTGTGGGTAGATCTCTTGTACTCTTCTATGTCTGACTTTTTGGGTGAATATTATAAAATAATCCTATAAATTATGTGTCCTGTATTAAATCTATTCCCTTGCAAACCTTGACTACAAAATTTTGTCATTTCATTTCTTCAACGCCATAAGGGAGACAGTCTGTTATTTCTAGACCCTCCTCTATTTGGCTCATCTGATTAAGTTAGGCCCACTAAGAACAATTCCCTTTTGACTAACAAAACATTAACTAATTTGGAGCCTTTATTAATCTACTAATATCCCTTTACCATGGCACAACATAAATAATCATGTGAGTGAGGACTTATTTTATCACTACACTCAAAGCAGTAAGGCCATATACAGTGTTTACTACACAGGGCAAAAATAGTAGGAGCCATCTGATAATTCTGTCAATTACAAGAGGAGTTTGAGTAGATATTAGTATCTGCTAAAGAATATTTACTAACATTTGCTAAAGACTAATTACTAAAGAATATTTCTATTATTTCTATAAATAAGTGGAAACACAGAACTAAGAGAAGACTTTTCTTATACCGAATTTAGCAGAAACCTTGTGTGGGTTAATTTTCCACCATTATAACAAAATACGTGAGGTAGTAAACTTCTAAAGAGAAAAACGTCTGAGTTCACAGTTTTAGAGGTTCTAATCCATGCCCAACTGGCCTTATTAGTTTAGTGTCTGCAGTGAGGCCAGCACATCATGACAGGGAGTGCAGAGCACAATCACTTCATGACCAAATAGCTGAACAATGGACAGGGAAATGAAGGGACCTAGGTCCCACAGTCCCCTTCAGAAGCATGCACACCTCAGTGACCCAAAGACTGACCACCTACCTAGAGCTGTCCCAATCCTCAGACCTTCCACCACTATCCTATATGTCTTCCTGAAGGCCAAGTCTGTAATGCATGGACTTTTAAGACACTCAGTGTCCAAACTGTACCACCTTGGGTGTCTATGGAATATGGAGGACTCAGGTGGTAAGAAGGGAAGAAATGGTTTCAGAGACAGGATCGCCTGGAAGGACGGTATTCTCTTTGTAGAAAACAGCAACAATGCACCATTCATTATATTCTCCAAGTTTGGTGAATAGGACAAAACCTGAGTCAACATAGTTTAAAGGTCATATGACATATTTTATAGAAGCTCAGAGAATTTACCAGCAAGGCTTTGTTATTATTGAGAGAAAAGTCACACAAATTTTAGAATTTATAATACACTGTAGATTTTAACACAGGATTTACTTCTTTTACATTTAAGCTACTTATTCATAATGGTTCAATTTTTAGAAATTAAATAATAAACTGTAGTGGTTGATTGATGTTGTCAACTTGAGACATTTAGAAACTTAACTAAACTGGCTTTGCAATTCTATACCCTAGGGTATAGAAGACCCACCCTAGTGTGGTTCATCACCTGCATGGTATAAAAGGGAAGGAGGAAGAACAAATGAGTTCCATTCTTTGGAGGAGCTCCAGTCTTCACCTTTGGCTTGGAGGTCATCTCATGGCTTCCAGTGTAGACTCTTCAGTTTTCCGGCATAGACTCTTCAGCCTTCTAGTATAGACCCTTTAGCCTTCTGTCACAGATTTCATCAGCCTGCCGATGCAGACTTGCATGGGACACTGGGGTGAACTCCAGACCTTGGATTGAGTCCTTTGGCCTCCAGCATGCAGACACCCTCCACACACTTCCTTGTCCAACTCTTTGGCTGACCATCGTAAACCAATCTTGTAATTTCTTATCCATTTGTATATTTCATGTTATATCCATTTTCTCTAGTAGAACCCTGACTAATACAAATATGGGTACCGGGAGAGGGGCCATTACTGTTATGTCGCCTGGCCATTTGGTTTAAGATTCTTGGAAATTAATTTGGAAAGGTTTTAAGAGACTGGACAAAAAGAAAGCCTCTGTATGCTGTAAACTATATCAGAGACTCTGACTGGAGCCTGGAAAATCAGAGTACTGATGGAAAAGCTGCTGGTTAAGATGGAGCTCAGGAGCTTCTGTTGAGAAGGACTGCATTAGCTACTGGATCCCAGGGAGTCCTTTGGCTTGTGTTTAGAGATATTACCAGGATGGCAGAAAAATTTCAGTGCAGCCTACCATTGGGATGGTAGCATGGTTACTTCTGAGAACTTTTGACCAGGTCTATGGTGGAAATTTGGAGCAATGAGCCAGTTGAATAATTTGAAGCATTTGGCCAGAGAGAAGGCTCCAGTGGAACTGTGGGTTGCAAAGATGAAACAGAGGAGAACATAGTTGTTTAGAAGAATACGACAATAGAAAAATGAACTGAAGTCTTTCAACAGAAGGGAAGAATATATTTGAATTGCAGGAGATCCTTGTTTATTAGTCTTGCCAAGACATGTTAAAAGTTAATGGGAAGGACTGCGATTGTAATAGTTCTTTTAATTTGAGTTTAATGTTGTTTTTATATGTTTGTAACCAGGTTCAAAATATTGTGTTTTAATGTTGAGCTTTGGTCACCCTTTGAATATTTTGTTTTTGGTGCAGGAATAAGTGTAAAAAGAATTGTATATATGCAATTGCTGTATTAATGTAAATATGAATAGACCAAGACATATTAACTTTTCACAAATCTGCCACTAAAAACTGGTTTAAGGAAATGTGTATGATTATCAAGTTGACCAGGGTGGATTATTATTGATTGAAAACTCGTGGTCAATTTAACACCAGCTGTGTTAAATCAGTATGGTGCTGAGTATAGATGGCCCACCTGAGGAAATTTTCCAGCATAAATAGAGACGTGGAGAAGAAGAGTGAGGTGTTGTGGGTTCTCCTATGTGTTGTTGTTGGTAGCCATTCGTTCTTCTGGAGGAGCTTTCAATGCGACTTCGCCAATATGAATTCAACCATTATCATCAGAGGAGCCCAGGACCTTGTCGCTTAGAGTGACTGTGGTTCACTCTGGAGGAGCACTGGTCCTTACTTTGAGCATTGCTTCCTGGATCTGGGGGGGAAGATGTTTGCTGTTTAATCTCTAGGAGAAGTTTGTCATGCTGGCTTCCTGATATGTACTCGACTGTTCTCATGGTCAGAGGAGTTCAGGACCTCACTGCCACCGAGGATGGCTGTGGTATTTTTCAGGGAAGATTTGGTCCTTATTTTGAGTGTTGCTTTTTGGCTCCAGTGTAGAACCCTCAACCTACTAGCACAAACCCTTCACCTGGATGGCACAGAGTTTCTAGATTTCACCACTGACCTTTGGGCCTTCCCAGCACAGATCAATGAAACAGACTTGCATAAGTCATTGTCGAGGACTCTAGAACCCCAGTTGGACTTATGGGAGGCATGGTCATGGGCTCTAGGTTTTCAGCTGGACTTATGCAGGACATTGCCCTCGGCTGGATTTTCTAGGTCTTTAGTGTTGTGGACTGATTTCCTGTACTTTCTTGCATTTAACTCTGGATGACCATCATAAAATAATATAAATTTTGTGCCCTGTATGTAATTGCTCTCCTTGCAACTCTTGACTACCACATAAACTATGTTAACACATTTTGAACAGTTTTAATGTTGTCTACTCTGAGTAGCCTCAAAAACAAAAGACACACATAATAGCAAACAAAGAGTCAAGATGGGAAAATATTAAAATTTTAGAGTTTCATTCTCTAATGTTCAAACCTACTTCTCTAAGATACTATACTCTATGGAATTTGTAAGATTCTTAGTGTTTAAATATGGAAAACAACTTAAAGCCTGAGAACTACAATAAAAATATCCCTCTCCTATGAAGAATTGTTTAGGAAATATACTCCTGGCAGCAACTGTAGGCAAAAGTATAATTTTCATCGTCAGCCTTACCAGATTTTGTGGTAAACTGTTTCTTGTCTTCTTGCTCTAGAGTTGTATTTACTTCTGAGCTACTAAGGAACATAATGTATATAATCATTATTTGTACTTACCCAAAAGCAGCAAAAGAGAGTATAACTCTAGTCTCATAAAATATCTCTATTCTTTCTATAACCATTCTCTTGTATAAAGAGAAATGTATTTAGATATCTAAAATAACTGAGATAGAAATTGTGTTTTAGAAAATGAATGATGTCAAACACAAGAAATGTATTTTTATTAATAAACTCAAACACTGAGGTTAACAATAAAAAGAATATGTGACCATTACTAATAGAGAAGATGAAACTGAACGTGTCTGTGGATTTCTTGTGATGAGATTATAAAACCAAATTGTCAGATAATCCTTTTCCCATAAAAAAGACCATCAGAGATTATGGTGATCCAGTAGCAGCAGCACTTAAAGGTCATACAAGGACATTCACCAAGGTCAGCAGGTACATAGGTTTGGATGGTGAAAGAGAGACTAGATAAGTAAATTTGGAAAAAAAAAAGGTAAAAATGATATTATCCAGAATCAGGAGTACTTTGAATAATAAGTAGTGCTTCCACTGAATCCTGGGTACTGCTTGCAGACCATGTCTGGAGAACAGGCCATCTTGGAAAATGGACAATGCTTTCTGGAAAGAGGAAATGAGTGTGACAGCTGCCAATTAGCACTCAGCCTAACTGCCACTGCTGTCAGTCCCCACTGGACTAGTTTATCCACTCATCAAGGTTTAAAACCCAGAAAGTGAGATATTTGTGAAGGAGGGCCTCCTTGGGCCAGAACAAAGTGAGAAGCACAAGCTAGAGAGACACTCAAAGGGTAGCAATTGGGATAGGACTAGAAGTCTAGGGGTAGAAATAGGCAGAGTTTACAGTCCTGGGTTGGGACCCAGTGCTGAGTACCATGGTATCTGAAAGACAAAAAAAAAAAAAAAAAAAGCAGGGCTTGCAATGTCTGGGAGCAGTGAGAAATGCAGCGGGTGGGGGATTGAATGACTGCAGAACTCTACCAGTGGAGGCTGTCTTCTTCTGATCTACAGATGCCACTAAAGTCACAGACTACAGAGTGACCCAGTAAGCAGCTACATAGCTGGGAAACACAATCATTGGGAGGCAGATAAAAGACTCAGAATCAGCAGCGGCAGAGGCTGTCTTCTGTTGGTTCCCATGTAAATTTGTGGGCTAGAGATTCTGCAAGCAACAGAATCATGGAAACCCATGAGTACAAGGATCAGAGAAAGATGATTTAATTGCACATGGCAGATTATGTCTTCCATCTGACCCAAAGATCACTAAAACCACTAGTAAGAGAAAGGCTTAATAGAATAGGGTATAGCTATAAACTAAGTATATCACAGTTTGGGAGGGGAACCAGAAAGAACTGTAGAACCTGCAGCAGGAGCACTATATGAAATCCCAAGACTAATAGCTATGAAGGGAGAGACATGAATGCTCTGCCATCATCCTGCAGACACCAGAGACTCCTGTGCATAATAATCTAAAAAGAGCAGCATACACAATCCACATTAAAGCATTCAGCATAACCAGGATCTTAGTCACTCTCTCTTACTTGTATACACACAGTTTAAAGAAGAGATTTATTTGGATTCATGATTTCCATCCATGGTTGACTGGCTACCAGAGAGTAACAGAATGGCAGAGAGGAATAGAGAGGAAAAGTGCAATAAAGGAGGAGATGGAAAGAGCCACACCCTTTCAGGTCATGCCCTAAGTGACCTTACTCTGCCCAGGCCCACCTGCTAAGAGCACATACAGCTCTACACTCATTAATAGACTAATCTACTCATGACTGTAGAGCCCACATTATCCAATCACTTTCCAAAAAGTCCACTTCAAACACATGGGCCTCTTCAGGGTCATTCTCAATCTAAACTATAACACCAACAAAGGAGAGTAATTGTACACATTTTTTTTTTCTTGGTTGATCTTTGTATACATGTGTGCATGTTTTCTAATGCTTCCATAATGTTCTACATTTTTAGTTATTTATATACACCTACATCAATGGTTGTTTCCTATCAGTATATAACTTTCTTTGGCAATGAATTCAACATTTGGATACCATCTCACAATTTGTCTTCTCTTATAATTTGCAATCTCTTCCTTTCCCTGCTTTCTATATTTTCCTCCATATACATGCTTATTATCTTCTGCTCTTCCTTCTCTCATCTATTTTTTCTTTCTCTTTCTTTTTTCTTTCTTTTATATCTACCATTATGATTAATCATTAGAGTTTTTATTTTTTAGCATGTTGTATTTTATTACTCCCATTGTCATTCCCTGGTATAACAAAGTACTAGAGATCTCTTTAAAAAGTTATTGCTCATCTGATACTATGTGAGGCTGGCTTCTAAGTTTCTGGTGTTAGCAGTAGTTACCCTCTCCTCTCAAAAAAGTGTTAGAGGTTGAACTCAGCAGTCAGAACAGACTAAGGGAAAACTCTCACATGAAGACAAACTCATAATGCTGGGTACATGAAACTATTCACCCAAAACACTCCCATAGAACAATGAAAGAGATAGTTTTCTCATTTGAACTGCAAAACCTACACAGAAACATAACTATAATGAGAAAAGGTAACAACATTTCTCCAAAATTTTTTGACTCCTTAAAGGTAACCCCAAGGATATTGAAATGGGTGAAATTTCAAAACAATGATAGTTAAAAAGACTAAGGAGATCAAAAAGAGGCAAACAGCTGAATAAGTCAGTTATTGAAATTAACAGTCTTAAAGAAGACACACAGGAAAATTTGCGTAAATTAAGGAATACAATGTAGCATAAGAAATACCATTTTAGTAAAGAGAGAGAATTTATGGAAAAATAGTCACATCACACAGAAATCCCAGAAAAGGAAACTTCGTTGAGTCAAAATAAAAACTCACTTGAAAGTGGTTGCAATTAGACAAGATGTGTCAGAGAAAAGAATATAAAAACTTGAAGACAAGTTGGACATCCTACAACTCAGTCAATAGTAATGAAAAACTAACAAGAAACAACTGAGATTGTAGAGGAGCCCCTAAAAGAGTATAAAATAATAAATTTAAGATTCATCAGAGGCAATGGGTGTATCAAATTACATGTTAATGACAAAGAACATTATTGTCTAAAAATATTGGAGAAACTTTCCCAAATCTAGGAATATGATAGACACCCAAACAGAATAGATATTTAGGACTCAAATAAACACAAGAAGAAAAGAACATCTCCACAACTCACTGTCAAAACAGCAGAAATTCAGAACAAAGAAAAGTGTTAAAAAACTGCTAGAATTGTCAAATCACTTCTCTGGGAAAAGCCATCCAAATAATATATTTCTAAACAGAAACATTAAAGACCTAAAGTGTTGACTTTCAGTTTTTCAATTTCTAGAAGAAAATAACTGCAAATCTAGATTACAATATCTTTCAAGTTTATCATTCAAAATAAAATGAGAAAAGACCTTCCATGGTAAGGAAAAACTAAGAAATTCACGACCACCAAACCAACACTGCAGCAAATACTTAAATCTTATGCAGGTACGATGAGGATAACACTCATGAAGCCAAGGGAAAGAATGCCTTTTCCCAAGAGAGTGGCTAAATGAAGATGAAAAGAAAAGAAACAAGCTCTGGATAAACAACATAATGATAGGAGTTAGTACATACCTTGCAATAGTACATCTGATGTTAGTTCTCCAACAAAAAGTCACAGGCTGGCAAATTGAATCAAAAAACAAGATTTATATGCAGTGTACAAGAGACAAACCTCATCAACAAAACACACACACAGACTGAAAGTAAAATGATACAACATAGTAATCTAAAAAATTAGAGTTCACAAACAAGCACTTGCAGATATTCTCATCTATGGCAAAGTTGATTTCAAGCCAAAACTGGTTAGAAGAAACAAACAAAGACACTACATACTGGTAATGGAAACAATTCACCAAAAATAGATAATAATTGAACACATATATGCACCAAATATCAGTATGCCCAATTTCACAAAACAAACACTCTTGACAGAAAAGGTCAGATAGCCAGGAATAAAACCACAATGGGTGACTCTGATACATATCACACTGTCATAAACAGACAGGTCATCTAAACAAAAAATAGCAAAGAAACTTTAAACTATAGTGAATATCAAATGAATTTAACAGGTATCTTCAGAGCGTTTCATTCAACAACAGCAGATACACATTCCTTTAAGAAACCTAAGGAATTTTCTACAAAAATAGAATGTATTTTAGGCCAGGAAGCAAGTCTTAATAAATACAAAAGCTGAATTAATCTCATACAATTTATCAGATCACAACAGAATGAAACTAGAAATCAATAGTCAAAGAAACTACACAAACACTTGGAGATCAAAAAATGCATTTTTTAATGATCATGGGTCCTTGACGAAATCAGCAATTTAACAATTTTTAGAAGCAAATGACTATGAAATACACTTCAGAATCTGTGGAACGCAATGAAAGCTGTTCTTAGAGGGAAGTTTTCACTATGATCTTCTACATTAGAAAACAGGATTCCCAAATAAACAATGACACAGATCAGGTATTAGAAAAGCAAGAATAATCCAAATCTAAAACTACTAAAATGGGAGACATTATAAAGATAAGAGAAGAAACAAATGAAATTTAAATCACAAAACAATACAAAGTATCAATAAATCAGAGTTGGAATTTTCAAATTATAAACAACACCTGTAAACCCTAAATGAATTTACTAAAAGAAAGAGAGAAAACGTCTACATTGATAAAATTAGGAATTAAAATGTGAAATTACAGCAGATATCACTACAATTCAGAAGATCACTAGAAGTCATTTTAAAAACTAGATTCCAATAAATGAGAGATTTAGAAGAGATCGATAAATTCCTAGACACATTTTCCTTACCAAATTGAACCAAGGAGACTTAAAAATCAGAAAATATTCTAACGAGAGATTGAGATTAAGGCTGTAATAAAAGTACGCTAAGTATCTAATGGACTTTTTTTTTTTTCTCTGAAGCAAGGCTTTGTCATGTAGTTCAGGCTGGCCTTGAAGTCACTGTATAGCCCAGGCTGGCCTGGAAATCCCAGCAATCCTCTTGTCTCAGCTTCCTGAGTTCTGGAATTATAGGCATGAGCCTCACCTGCTGTCCTATCAGAACTTCACAGGAGATGTAAGGCCTATATTCTTCTAATTTCTGCATCTAATTAGAGGAAAGAAATGCTTCCAAACTCATTTCATGAAGTCAGTGTTACCATGATACTATAACCAGAAAAGAAAGAATCAACAAGGAAATAAAACTGTCTGCCAAAATCTTTCATGAACACAGAAGATCCCCAGGAAGATTCTTTCAAACAGAATCAAATTATCTAATAAAAAGGGGGGAAGGAAAAGAAACATAAGAAAAATAAAGGTGATACATATATATGGACCAACTTCCCGTGATAAATGTAATCATTACATACTGAAAACGTACTAATAAAATTCTTTTGACAGGTAAAAGATCAAATAGAAAGACTTAACTTCATCCAGGATTTTGGAGATGTTTCAATCTTTGTAAATTAATAAATGTAAAGCATTACATAAATAGAATCAAAGACAAATATCATATGGTTATCTTAGTGGATGCAAAAATCTGATGAAAAGAGGTTTAGCAGGTTTGTACTTCAAACTGATAAAAGTAGTCTATGAAAACCCACTGCCAATATCACATTGAATGTCAAAATCTTTTATCATTTCCTCTAAAATCAGGAACAAGACGGAGTGTCCACTGTCATCACCCTACTTTCAAGACTTGAAATATGATTGTGAATAAGAAAGGAAGAATTCAAATTGTACTTATTTGTAGATGACACAATATTCCACATAGAAATGCCCCCCCAAAACTGTTCCAGAGACTTTTCATCTTATAAATAAATTCAGCAAGTGACAGGATTCAAAATTAACTAATAA
Organism: Dasyprocta punctata; assembly: GCA_004363535.1. NCBI lineage: Eukaryota > Metazoa > Chordata > Mammalia > Rodentia > Dasyproctidae > Dasyprocta > Dasyprocta punctata. Next base: position 25,473 of record RJWM01006385.1, read on the forward strand.
AAAGCCAACATTAATAATGAGCCCCCCAAGAAAGAAATCTAGAAAACAATTTCAATGACAATAGTTTTAAAAAGAATTAAATGCCTAGGAATCAACCTAACCAAGGGAGGCAAAAGAACTCTGAAATAAAAATTACAGAATTCAGAAAAAAGAAATTGAAGAGGATAGTGGAAAATGGAAAGATATCCCTTTTTTTGGAACAGCAGAATTAATATTGTTAAAATAGCCATATTACCAAAAGTGATCTATAGAAAAAAATAGACTCACTATTAAAATACCAACAACTTTCTTCACAGAACTAGAAAAAGAATCCTAAAATCCATTTGGAAATGGAAGAAACCCAAAATAACCAAAATAATCTTGACCAAAAACAGTAATGCTGGAGGCATCACAATAGCAAATTGCAAGTTAGACTAGAAATTTATACTAAAAACACCTCGATACTGGGACAAAAATAGATACATAAATCACTACAATAGAACATAAGTCACGACAAACCCATGTCCCTACAGCCATCTGTTTTCTAAGGAAAAAGCCAAAAAAATACATGGGAGAAAAGATAGCCCCTTTATCAAATGATGCCAGAACGACTGAATATCTTCATGTTGGAGGTTTAAACCCATCCCTCACCATGTAAAAGACCTAGATACAAAACATAAAATTTAGAATTTCTGGAAGAGAACATAAGGGAAGCACTTGATGCCATAAGCATAGGAAAACAGTTTTTGCACAGAAGTCCAATTCTGCAAGAAATAATATAAAGAAACAACCAAAGTGATTATGTCAAATTCAAAATCTTCTGCACAGGAAAGGAAACAATCAAGTGTAAAGACAACCTATAATGGAAGAACATTTTTGCTATTTGCTTTTCTGATAAAAGATTGAAATCCAGTATATATAAAAACTTCAAAAATTTCACCCCTGTTGAAACAAGTGACTCAGTTAAAAAGTGTACAAATGAACTGATAAGACACTTCTTGACAGAAAAAGTACAAAATGACCAGTAAGTACGTGAAAATATATTCAACACTTTTAGCCTTTAGGAAAATGCAACTCTAAGATTTTATCTTACTCCAACCAGAATCAAGATCATAAACTTGTATGTATCAAGAACATAAAAAAGCAATGCATGCTGGCAAAAATGCTGAAGAGAGGATCTTTTCTACATTGTTTGTGGCAATGTAAACTAGTACAACCACTATGGAAATCAATATGGAAATTTCTCAAAAATGAAAAGTAGAAGTTTCATTTGACCCAATTATAACTCTTCTGGGTGTATTCCAGAAAGAACTAAGGACATTATAATATAGTGGAACATGAATATCCATGTTCATTGCAGGTAATTCACAATAGCTAATATCTATAAACACTCCAAATGCCCATCAACACATGAATGGATGAAATAAATATTTTTTAAAAAGTATTAAATATTTTAATACTAAATACTTATATTAAAAATATTAACATTTTTCTTAAAAGAAAGGAGAATGATAAAAAGGGAAACAGGGCTTCATTTTTCATTTAATAAAGGTAGAATCAAGAGAAGGCAAGTTACTTTGACATCACATAGGTAGCATTAAAGCAATAATTTATAATATTTCCATTTATAATAGTTTAATATTTATTTCTATACAAGGAATAGAGACAAAAACAAACCAAGGCCTATACATAATTTCTGGAATTGTCACTTTGAAAATGATGTTTGAATTTTCTGACACAAAAATGTATCCATTGACCTGTGAGCTTCTCATAAATTCAATTTTTGTTTAGTCACAGATCTAATGCACTTGTATTAAGATGATAGTCACATTCATTTTAAGAACTTAATGATTAACTTCCTCCCCTAAGCAAGAAGGTATATTTGTGACCTGATTTAACTTCTTACTATAAACTGTAAGGAAAAACCCTAAGTAATAATAGCTTTTGGACTGAACAATAGCACTGCAGGATTGAAATCTGAAAGAAAGGAAAGAATGAAAGGCCACAAGAATATTAACTAATTTTCTGAAAAGTGGGCCAAAGAACTTAACAGAACTAAGGGATTTCGCTGAATTGAGGAAAAAGGCTGTAATTCCAAGAAGTCAAGATGTCTCGAATTTACCAAACAGAATATTGGCTATTTATTTTCATTGCTTGAGATAATAATGAAACAGTTTTTTGTTTCAATTCCAATGGAGATGTGGACAAAGGCACTCTGTGTAATACTTTTTGTTGCTGTTGTTGTTGTTCTGGGGGTGGAACTCATGACCTCACACTTGCCAGGCAGGCATTTGTGCCACTGAGCTAATTTCCCAGCCCATGTGTAATACTTTTCCATCGAACATAGATGGTTGGTTGGTTATATTAAAACACAAGATATACTCTCATGGACTATTCATATTTTGTTCAAATAGAAAAATATTCTTTGGTGAGAAAGTAGTCAAAAAGTACTATTTCTTTTTTATTTATAAAGCTAGTTTTATCAGCACTCAAATAATTATCTCAAAAATTTAAGTAAAATTGGTGTTTAAGGCATAAACATGCAATCTCATTAATACATTAATATTTATTTTAATAAATTTTATCACTTTTTAAACTGCATATAACATTATTAAGTGTTAGACATGGAAAATTGAAGAATAAATATTAAACTACATACTATTGTCCAAAGTCATAGAAAGTCCATTAAAACAGAAGCTTAATCAGTATATTGGTTGCTAATATTTATATCATTTATTGATGGTTTTAATTTTTCAATGCAACTTTCATTTATTTAAGAAAATGATTTGAATACTTTTTGAGCATTTGGTGTACACTAGATACTGCTTACTAGGAAAGATCATGAACAAATTTCTTATTCTTCTAAATTGTATATTTCATAAGAAGTGACTGGGATTGGGGATATAGCTCAGTAGTACAAGGGTCTTTCTGGCAAAGGCAAGGTCCTGAGTTTAATTTCTGGTACAAAAAAAAAGTGACAAAGAAAAGTAAGATAAGTGCAATATACACTATATTGCAGATGAGTGTTAAGGAGAAATTTAAAACATTGAGGAGGTGAATAAAAATTATTGAATTGAATGGGAGAGACGATATAATTTTACATAGGTTAGTCATTTGAAGAGAGTAACTTCTTCATACAAGAGTAGGCCTATATCACTTTTAAAATAGCTAGGAGACTAATTTGTTTGGAGCAGGTGAGGGAGACAGAGAAGTAGGAGATTGCTTCAAAGAAATACACAAGAGACAAAATCATGGAGGGCCTTGTAGGTCAAAGTGAAACATTTTGGCATATGTTCTTAAACAAATTCAAAAGACATTTGTGGATTCTGAAGTATGAAGAAACAGAAGCAAAGTTTTATTTTAAAAGATCACTTTAGAAGCTGGATTGAAGGTAGATTTGAGGAGCGTAAAAGTGGAAATGGGGAACACCACTGGAAGATTACTATCAAAATTTAAGTGAAAGTAATGAAGGCCTCTTCAAGCAGTATAGTTACACAAATGGTGAGAAGTGGTTAGATTCTTGGATACATTTTTGAAGTCAGAGTGAAGAGTATTGTCTGACACAGTAGATGTGAAATTAAAATAAGTGGATATAGAGAACTGAAAAATAAACAAAAAAATACATGACTGTCCAAAATGATGGAGAACACAGTTTTCGACATTTTTTAACGGAGCATCTAGGAAAGTAGAGTTGCCAACAACAAAATTGAAGATGATTGCAGAAGAAGAATGTTTGATAGAAATTGTCAGAAATGTAATTTAGATTTACTGATTTTGGCATGCAAGTTAATAAAAGTAGAGACTTAATTCAACCATTTCCTTAAAATCAATCTTCACTTTCTTTCTTATCAATTATTTACCCATTGGTCGAATTTAAAAGTGAATTAACTCTAGAAAACCACTTGAAAATCCAGCAATATTATATCATCATTGTTCTGTGAATCATACATCAATATAAGCCATGAACTAATAAGATCGACTACAGATTATACTGTTTTTCATGGTTATTATAGATTTATTTTTCTTTCTCATTTAAGAATGCATATTGACTTGTAAAGTTAGATGACTGAAAATAGCTGTAAGCAATTTATGTACAAGATCTAAATCAATATCAAATTTAATTATTACAAAAATATCCCAGGTGACACATTAACAATTACTGCAAATTAAGAACTAAAATGGTTGTGAAATGTAATCAGAGGTACTTCATAAATGCAGACTTCAGAAATTTCAAGGGGAAAAATCAGACACTCATATTTTAATATAACATATTCTATGCTTTTAAAACTATTTTATAAATCCACTTTATGATGGAGTCAGCATCATAGCTGAATAGTAGATATCTAATTGTTCTCAAAATCATTCTTTCACTAGCTATTGAGAAAAAGCTAACTGCTGTTCTGTAGGTTAAATTCTCTCTTCAGAAGCCATTGTGTCCCTTACATAAGTAGACTTTGTTCCTTTGTCTGTTTCTGAGACAGGGTTTCACTGTATAATCTAGGCTGGCCTTGAACTCATCGGGATCCCTCTGCCTCAGTCTCCCAAGTGCTGGAATTATGCAAGTTAAGAACTACACCACCGTGATCAAGTTATAAGTGAACTTTTTATTGTGACTTAGTGATTCATTCTAAAATATGTTTATTCTCAGCATAACTCAGGCTCTGATTGAAAGAATGAATTAAGAGTACTATGAATTAGATCTAAAGCCTTATGTTTGGAGGTAAAGTCTAGTAGGGAAGCTGGGTCACTGGAGGCATGACTTAGATGGGTTTTTCGTTTGTTTGTTTTTAGGTTTGATATTGCTTTTTATAGTTTTCCTTTTATTTTAAAGAGAAAAAAAACTAAAAATAACAGTGAAACAGTTTCAAAACCGGCTGGTAGGACAGTAACAATAATTAATACATTGCCCATTGTTGTCTACAAGTCTTGTCCCTGGCTCATCCCTTTCTTCTCTGTCTGCTTCCTGGCTGTCATGAGACGAGCAGCTTTCCCCCTCCATCCCATTTCTGCCTCATGTGGACTGCACCTTGTGAAAACCATTTGGCCAAATAAACCTTTAAACTGTGGATATTGGATATTTTGTGCTAGCAAAAGAAAAATGACTAACACAATAAGCATGCACAAATACTGCACAATGTGTATATATTTCTCTGTCATATGTGCATCTACACAAATATATGCACACAAACACACCACTTATGCTGGATTCTACTTTTGTTTCTGTCTCATGCCAAAACTTAGTTGATTAACTGAAAGGAGTATTGCAAACTCATCCTATGATTCCAACTATGAGTACTAATTTGCAGATGTTACTCATTGGTATTTTTGAAGACTTTGGCATTTTAAATGTAGCAATTAATTACAGTATTACTGGAATATTTGTAATCACTTTAAAATTATAACCTCAGGAGGTTTGTATTTATAAGAGTCACTTGATGTCTCCTAGAGAAACTAATTAGTCAACAAGTGCTAAGTACATAGAGAACGCAAATTAGCTCATTGTTTACAGCTACATGGTTGTACCATATAATTTATATAGTAATTAAATGTTTTATATTACAAGTGAAAAATATTTGATTCAGAAACAGATAATAGCAGCAATTTTGAGTGTTTCAATGAGTATGTTGACATACGCACTCGGGTTATTGTTCAGTCACTTGCAATGCAGGAAAGAAGAGGTAGAAAAATAGCTACAATCTGCACTATTACCGAAAACTTTTCTCTCTTCCACTGCCCCTGTTTGACTTTTTGACTAAGGTCCTAGCTTTACAAAAGTGAACAAATAATTTTAAATGTACACAACAAGAATTTCCTGACATAGTGAAGCTTATCAGGGTGTTTGTTTGTTTGTTTTGTGTGTGAGCTAAAAACATTTACCCGACAACACTGCATAATAAACAACAGTGTTTTACAACTATGTGGAGAAAGAAGTTTGCAGAGAAACCCTGGTTATCGGCCAGGTAGATGTAGTAATTGACAAGAACCATTAGATCATGTCATTAATCTACTTAATTAACAAAGAACTGACAAGACAAAAAGGGTAAAATTTAATTATCTCTGTTCTCCTTAAAAGAAAATCTTTGTTGTTTCTTCTTATTCTGTTTTATTAACATAATGCCTTCCCTTGTGCTGTTATAATGCTGATGGACCAAAGCATTCAAAAATCCAAATTTGCTGATTTTCTCACAGAAATTATGGTGATAATGCATATTCCAGATTTTATCAATTTTCTCCCTTCATTTGGATAACTTTTAATTTGATTTCCAGGAATTATAATCAAATAGTCTTTATATTTGCTTCTAATCCCATTTTTGCTTCTTTGTTTGTTCTTGTGAATGCCATTTTTCATTTATTCTTTGGACTTCCCTTAGCATATTTATCTTTGTTACATTCAGATTGTTTAGTTCGCTTTCTAATTTATCTGAAATTAATATTTCTCCTGACTTTTAATGTTGATGGTTATTGCTCTTGTTAGTTTTCTTCATACAAATCAAAATTTGACCTCATAGCCTCATCTGGGTAGGAATTTAACAGTTTTCCTCTACAATGCTTAACCTTTATTGTCTAGTAGTTTGTAGTTTTCTGTACCTCATCTTTCTAGTGATGGAGCTAGTGGGAACTTAGCTTAGATTGTGCCATCTGCTTCATCCCATCTCCTAGAGAGGGACTTGAATAAGATGAATACTGTTAGTTTTAAGGGTCTCTTTCCATGATCTCCTTACACACAAACACAAAAAGGGAACCCTACTTAATTCCATCCAGGAGATTTTCTGTGTTCCCCCAACCTGCAACTACATTTTTCTCCTCAGCAGGAAGTACAGTACTTGCTTTGGTCCTGGGAGCCAAGTTGTAGTTCACGAGTAGAGCAAAGATGCTTATCTTGAATTGACTAGTTTTATGAGTTGCAGACATTATTCTCCTTAAACAAAAAGTTATAATGCATCAGAAGCTAGTCATGTGCTTTCTAGTCTTCATGGTCTACTATACTATTACTGAACATTCTTTCATGTCTTAGCAATACTTTAGCAAATGTAGTTTTCACTGCGGTCTAGTACAGTGAAGCTTTTTGCCACAAAATAGCACTGTGATTAAGAGTGTTAGATTTGCTATTGGACACCTAAGGTGAAAACTTCCTCTTATCTTTAGTTAGTTTGTATCTTTTTCAAATTTACAATCATATAAAATGAATATAATATGGTTTAGTGGACAAAAATAAATGAAATAAATACTTGAATCATAGTGAATCCTAAGTAGTAGAAACATTTTTCATTATTTACATACAAATAATGTTCTTTATGCACCATCTCATTTGGAAACTCTAAACTCTAATTGGAAGAAGATAAGACTATCATATTCAACTTCAAATTCTCCAGTTTCTACTCAGGGCTTTATTGAAAATATATGTACAGATTATTTGGTTATAATTGCTCAGGCATCATGTATCAAAGATAGATACTGGAAATTTTAATGTTTCTTTTGACACTTCCTGTCGCTTTTTTGGGTGTGATGGGATACAGGAAGCCTCCTGCTTGGCAACACTGACTTTGCCACATAGGATATCCTCTTCACCACTGATTTAACAAACACTACATTTTCCTAATGAAGAAAAATTGAAGTTTATACCCCCATAAGAAAAATCCTTACATTTTAAAAATACAAGCCACTTGCTAATAAAGTAAGTTTTAAAGGAATAATATTGGGAAAAGACATATTTATTTTCCTTCATGACTATTTCACTCACTAACTGTGTGCCTTTTTATTTAATATACTGGACTCACAGTTTTTCAATTCTAAAATAGAAAAGTAATACTTTGTAAACTTATTGTGAAGGCTAGAGGAGGCAATATTTTTGATCTGTGACCTAAGTGTCTAATATACAACCAGTTTTATGAAACGTTTAATCATCTTTTATTTTGCTCTTTCAACAGATATATTTTCAAGTTCCAATGGAACATTATCATGACATTTGTATAAACATACCTGCAGAATTATAAAAAGTATTCGTTATTGTCTTCATGCTCTATCATTTTCTATCTTTAATTCTATCTTTCTCTCTTTCTTTCTTTCTCTTTCTCTTTCTTTCTTTCTTTTTGTTTCCTTTTTCTTTCTTTCTATCTTTCTTTCTTTCTTTCTTTCTGTGTGTGTCTGTGGGTGTGTGTGTGTGTGTGTGTGTGTGTGTGTGTGTGTATGAATGACTTGACCCGTCTCTCCAACAGTTTTTAATATTCTTTCTTTGTTCTGAATTTCCAGAAATTTGAGTATGACATATTTTGAGGAGATTATTTTTTCCTTTTTTAAAATTTTAAACAGAGAAAAGTAAGAAATTAAAATAAAACAGAATTTATTGCAGAGACTATTTCAGGTCTTGTCATCTATTTGGGGTTCTAAATTCCACTGGCACCATCATTATATTCATCTCATTCCTCAAATTTGGAAAATTTTCTGCTATAATATCAGTGAATATTTTCTGTACCACTACCCTTTACTTCTTCATTCTCATCATAATCAGTGAGCCTTAAATTTATTAAGAGTTCTTCAATAATCTGTACACAGTTTGTTACTTCCTTTTTTTCTTCAGTACTCTGTTAATGTTTTAGTATAACTACCTTGTCTTCATGCCTGATATACCTTCTTCTCTGTTATCTCTCTCTTATCTAGCATCCTCTTGAGACTTTCAATTTTTTTATTGGACTAATTTAGATTCTATTTCTGAAATTTCTATTTGGTCCATTTTTAGAAGCTCTGTCTCTTACAAAATGATTTTTCATATTCTTCAGTGTTTCCCATAATTCCCCTAACTGCTTATTTGTATCTTCTTTGAGTTCACTGAATGTTTTAATATTTGATTATTTTAGCTACTATTTGCATCTTCCTTGATCCAATAGTTTATTTTAACAACCAGCTTTTTACATTCTTTGGAACTTTACCAACATTTTTTGCTGTGGCATAAGTTTTGGGGAAGTTACGAATATTTAGAGACCTCTCGTTTTCTTGTTTTGTAAAGATTCATGTGATTCTGTGATGAGGTTTGCAGGTTTGGGATGGGTAGCTCTACTGCCATTTTGTGGAAGTAGTTTTATTACCAGAATTTTCTTTATGATGTGCCCTATGGAATGTATGTGTCAGTGTGAAAGCACAAGTCGACCTATTCAAAGTTCTAGGTTAAATTCTTAGCAATCCTTTCGGCAGAAAAATCTACCAGTAGCATAAAACATCTGAAGACTAACCATATAACAATATATACTTAAAAACTCATATAAAATTTTCTACTTTTTCGCTAATCCAATGTCTGAGAGTATTAAAACAGTAATAATACTGAAACAGTAAGAAAAGATGATCAGAAGTTCTAAGGAAAGGTAAGAAGGTATATATTAAAGACCATTAAGGGAAACATTCACTATTTCTCTGGAATCTTTTCCAGATATCTATTTTTTCAGAAAATTGGGATGCAGAAGACAAAGATGGTGGTATTTGTTTAGAAGTTGAAGATATAGGTCATAGAAGTTAACTATTTCTTTTTTTATTTTCAATAGGATAAAACCAAGGAAAATAAAACAGAATAAAACCAATCAAAACAAACCAGTGTAAGTGACACAGGACTTCAGAACAATATAAAATCAGTAATAGTTACTGTTACGGTTTATACATTGTGTCAACTTGAGAAGTCTAGCAGCTTAATTAAGTAACTCAGCAGCTCTACATCCTGGGGTGTAGAGACCAGTTACCTGGTCATTGTTACAATTTGAGAAGGTCAGAAGTTTCACTGAGAGACTCAGCAGAAAGCCAGGGGTCTTACTTTGTAAGCATCCTCATCCTGTGCAAAGGAAGGCAAGGAGATTTTTGAATGCTACACCCACCTGGGAGGGGGGTGCTCTGTGTGCTATATAAGGGAGGAGAAGAGGCTTGCTCTTGCTTCCCCTTTTTACTCTGGCTGCTTTTGCTTGACTGTTGCCTTAAAGTGTTGTCCCTGTGCCATGCCACCCTGCCTTGGAGCCAGGTGATTGTGGACTGAAACCTCCAAAAACTGTAAGCTAAATAAACCTTTCCTTCCCTAATTTTGGGTGTCAGGTGTTTTGTCTCAGCAACGAGGGTAAAGTAACCAAGACAGAATTTGGTAGCAGAGGATGGTTGTTGCTGTGACTATACCTGACCATGTGGTTCAACAGCCTTTGGAAATGGCTTGTGGGAAGATTTTGGAAATGTTCAGAGATGTCACCTGAATGCATAGAGCTGGAACAGCTTAGACTGTTCTGTAGAGGAGATTCTGGTCAGAGGTCAGGAAACCAGAAGTTTGAAAGAAAGACTGCTGGTAAAGACCAGGCTCAGGAGGTTTCTGCTGGGAAAAAGAATTGCATTGGTTGTTGGACTCCACATGATGTGTGCTATGGCTTGCAGAAAGTTTGTCTGCATTTTGCTGTGTCCAGAGACTTTGCCTGAGACTAAGATTAAGGACACTGGATTAATTAATCTGGCAGAGGAAATCTCAAGGCGGCAGAATGTTGAAGTGGTGGCCTAGCTATTGTTGGGGGCTTTTAGCCAGATTTATGTTGAAAATCAAAAGCAAAGAGCCCAGCAGGATAATTTAAAACATGAGTTTGGCCAGAAAGCTGTGAACTGTAAAGACAGAGCTAAGATCTCCATTGATGAGAAGAAACAAAATGAAAAAGATGGCCTGGGGGCATCCCGGGAAGAGACAGCTGGTCCCCATACTTCGCAGCCTCAAAACAGCAAAAGTGAAAGACTTTGTTTGGAGGAGAAAGTCTCAGAGCATCATGTTCCAGAATGGCGGTGGCGGCCACACCAGGCTCTAGAATGAAGACAGCATAGAAAATCTGTTCCTCAGAATCAGGTCCAGAGTGCCCAGTGGTCCAAACACTTGACCCCTAGAGCCAAGAGAGAGGAGAACCTGGCTACTGCTCCAGCTGGCAGCAGACCTTGGCATTAACCACATCCTGCAAAGGTTCTGAGATTAAAAAGGCTTCCACCTCGATTTCAGAAAGCCTGGGAGGCCAGACAGTGTGCCCCTAAGAGGGCAGGATATGATGCTACGAGTGTGAAGCCAAAAGTGCAGTGGAAAATTCAGAAATTTGGAAAAGCCAGGAACGTGGATCATCTAAGGAAACCTGCAATGAGGGAGCACAGGCAGTTCAAGAGAGAAGCTGTGGGAGTTAAAACCCCTGGAAGTGCCACAGAGGTGGAATCCCTTCAGCCTTTTGGAGCTTGCAACCAGGTTTCTTCAGCTGTGGAGCGGAGAACTCCAGGACTTAATGTTTGCCCTGCTGGATTTTGGTATTGCTTTGGTTCCAATACTTTATATTCCCCTGCTTGTAACTTTTGGAATAGTAATGTTTCTCTTGTGCCTTTATGTGTTGGAAGTGCTTAACCTTGCTTTCATTTGTACAGGGGGTTACAGCTAAGAGTCTGCCTTCCATCTTGGTGAAGACTTGGGACTTGAACTTTTCAGCAATGCTGAAACTGTTAGGACTTTGGCAACTCTTGCAGATGGACTAAATGCCTTTTGCTTGAAGGGATGTGCATGACTCTTTGGGGGTGCAAGGAGAAAATGTTGTTTTGAATGTAATATAATGTGGATAGACTTAATGCTGGTTCTTAAGGATTGTTAAAATGTGTTACAATGTTCAAGTTACAAAATGTTAAGAATAAGCATTTCTTTGTATCTGGATGCTAATTTAAGAAATGTGTTTGTTTGCCAAGTTGACAAGGGGTGGATTGTTACGGTTTATACATTGTGTCAACTTGAGAAGTCTAGCAGCTTAATTAAGTAACTCAGCAGCTCTACATCCTGGGATGTAGAGACCAGTTACCTGGTCATTGTTACAATTTGAGAAGGTCAGAAGTTTAGCTGAGAGACTCAGCAGGAAGCCAGGGGTCTTACTTTGTAAGCATCCTCATCCTGTGCAAAGGAAGGCAAGGAGATTTTTGAATGCTACACCCACCTGGGGGGGGGTGTCCTGTGTACTATATAAGGGAGGAGAAGAGGCTTGCTCTTGCCCCCCCCCTTTTTACTCTGGCTGCTTTTGCTTGACTGTTGCCTTAAAGTGTTGTTTCTATGCCATGCCACCCTGCCTTGGAGCCAGGTGATTGTGGACTGAAACCTCCAAAAACTGTAAGCTAAATAAACCTTTCCTTCCCTAATTTTGGGTGTCAGGTGTTTTGTCTCAGCAATGAGGGTAAAGTAACCAAGACAGTTACCATATTGCTTCTTGTTGCCCTCAAAATAGCTGCAGATACCCTTAGACATAATGAAAATCAAACAGAACAGAACAGAATAGAACCAACCAAAACAAAACAATGACTGTAATAAAGGACTTCAAAACAAGACAAGAGTAAATCCAAATTGGCTACCATAATATATCTTTCTGTCTTTGAAATAGCTGCTCTTGCCATTGGATATAACAAAATCAAACAGAACAAACCTTAACCCAACAAAACAATGAAAATGATTAGGACTTCAAAACAAGACAATAGGGAATTAGCAATTGCTACCACCCTCAGAAAGAGATCCCCCCTAGAAGCCACATTGCATACCCACATCCTCTGAATAGATGATCAGACCATGGGCCCTACACCTGTAAAGTCAGTGAAACACCAAAACATCCCAAGCATCAAATTGCATTTCACCTGAATAGTTATCATCGCAGCCTGTGTTTCTCCAGATCAGCTGGTCACTTATGGCGGGGGGTGAGGAGCGGGTGTTGGCTCTTCTAGTTTGCCTGCCCAAGTTCCAGAAGGGACTTGTGTCTGGCTGTCCCCACTCTGGTGGCAGCCCACACATGGCACTGGTTTACAGGGAGGGCTTGCTTCTTGGTCAAAGTTAACAATTTCAAGTGTATGTTTTTGATTTTTCCTTATTTTTACCTCTGTTTAAATTCTTCCTCCAGCCTCTGTTTAAGATTTCTGCTTTGGAACACTCCATTTTTATCAGAGAGGGTATGTAGGCACATTTCTGTTCTGTGATTTTGTAAATAAGATGAAAGGAGAAAAAAACATCACTTGTTCCAATAGTCACACCCAACTGATATTCCTAAGTCATTTAATTTGCCCAACCCTCTGTTTTTAGCATCACCTTTGAGATGGTAACCTCTCTTGGATTTGGTGAATTTATCAACTATTTTGTCATTCCCTTCAGTCTAAGTATATATTTCATTCTTTACCTACTTCCTGTAGCTCCTTTTATGTGAGCACACTTTTATCAAGTATTTTGTCTACATTCTTTGTCTTTGTGGGCTTAACTTCTTTATAGTTATATTTTAGTGAGGCTTGGGAAAACTAGAGGAGAAATATGGTCAATTCATATAACCAGTAATGTATATATTTTAAATGAAGTATGGTATATTTACAAAGGACCAAAAGTAATATTAGACTAGATACTATCAAAGGAAAAATTGGAGGTGGGTTCCTGAATACTTGTGGTTCTATGAATATGAATTTGAAAGTACACTCTCTAAGCATTCAATCAATTGATAATAGAAGAATAAATTGATGAGTAAATATTTGGAAAACATTCCCAATCAGAAAGGTTTAAGGTAATTGGGAGAATTTAGCCTTGAGGCAATTAGTTACCAGTGAAGCATGATTTACAGCTCAGATATCGTGGCTAATTATCCTCCACTAAACAGGCAAGAAAAATATGAAATGCCTCTGTAAAGAATCTTGCTAATGCACAAATATTTATTCAATGAAGTGTAGAATTTCTTTTCATACAAATTTAGATGATTATTAAATTTCAATATTATATGAGTGCATGGTCAAAATATAGGGACCTAGATTAAAAGATCTAAAGACAATGTTTATAATATAAACAAGAAAATTATCAAGTTTAATAATGCTTTCTTAAGTGAAACACTGCATATTTGTTTTCTATGAACCCCATAATAAATTACCACAAACATGGGTTAAACTACAGAAATTTTTCATGACAAAGAAGAATATTTTCCATGTAAAGCAACAGCATAAAGCATTTTAATAGTCAGCTCTGATTCATAAGAAATATGAGAATGAGTCTATGAACTATGTATAGTGGGGCCTTCATGACTGTTCAAAAGGTAGAGCAAGATACTCCAAAATGATATACGACTCCTACAAATGATTATTCTGCTTCATCATTAGTCAATCTTCATGAAGTCACATAAGATTGAACATGTGCAGCTTAAATTCTTATGCAAATGTGTCTCATTTAAGGGTCAAATTGATAATATTTGCGTATTATGTAGTTTGCCTATTTGTCCTGTCATCAAAATAAAATTCATACTGCTACTTATTTTAAACCACTCTTAATTTTACTACCTTATGAGTTTGTAAATGAGTCAAGAAAAGGAAAATAATGCCAAACTTATGTACAATAATTAATAGACAGGAGAATGCCCATAAATTATTATGTTCTTAATTTAAGTATATTAGAGTATTTAAAACAAATGTACTGAATACTTACAAATTAATTTCTATGTGCATAAAGTAAACTATCAAAAGGTAAAGTGCACATAGTGGTTAAAACATTAAATAAACAATATCAAATCCTCAAATGTAAGAGAACAGTACTGTTCTCTTAATATAATTGATGCTCTTAATATATGTAAGCACTCATATGGCATTCACTAATTTTGTGATCGAATTGAGCAAGCAAGGATACAAGAAGAAAGGCTGTTATTTCCCTAAAGGTAATAGCCTAAATTAGTCAACTTTTTTAGGCATTGATCAATGTAATAGTAGCATTTCAAAGGTACTAGAATCATTCTGTGGAAAGATTTATCGTAATGTAAATAAAAGTTCTTTATTCTAGGAAAGTTGATAAGGATAGCAGTCTTACAGACATAAGGTAAATTCATTAATAATATGGGTTTGAATCTTAAATTTATTAGTTAATTAACTCTGTGACCATAAATACCCCAGTTCATGTATATTGTTACAAAAATACCATAAATAAAGTAATTGATAAATAATAGAAATTTAATTCTTGATATTATGGAGGTAAGAAAGTCCAAGATAGAGTTTCCACCAGATTCACTGCCTTAGAAGGGCTTGCTCTCTCTTCAAGATAGCATCATGTTGTGGAAGGGCAAAAAAGGTAAACAGAACTGATTATCTCAGATGGATTTATAGGATCATTAATCCTATGTAATCATCGCACAAGGCCCCACTTCTTAATATAATAATTTTAGGGGTTTAAGTCCAACATACTAATTTTGGAGGACCATATATATTCAAGTCACAGCAAAAAATAAGTCTCTAAATTGTTTTCAGCTTAGTTTTCTAGCATTTGCTAGAGATAATAATGTACCCAACTTACTCTTCTCATAGCTAAAACAAAATACCCAAAACCCAAAGTTAAAGGGGGAAAGGTTTATTTTGGTTTACAGTATATAGAAGTTATCATTTCGTAGCAGACTGGCTCCAAGGCAGAGTGACAAGGCAGAGGGTCATCTCGGAGGAGAAACAGTTCATGGCAAGCAGAAGGCAGCAAGCAGCAAGTGACAGCAGGAGTTGGCTTTCTGTCCCTTATATTATATCCAGGCTACATGTCCTCAAGGCAGGTTGCAGTCAAACTCAGGGTAGGCCTTCTCATTTTCCATATGCAGAACTATACCAAACCAATCAGTGGACTAATTTAGTAATAACACAACCCTTAATCCCAGCATTACACAGTCTAAATCCCGCCTCCCCTGGAAAGCCCCACCTAGACCTCACAAAGGTTTGGGAGGGCATCTAGACACAGCTGTAATACCCCCTCATCATGCCATTGTTTAGGATTAAATAAGTTAAAGTTTTTTTAGATCACTAAGAAGAGTAAAGCTTTTTAAACCTTAGCTATAAAAATTTGTATTGTCACTTCAAAAACAATGTTAGAACACTTATCTAAACTTTTAGCAATATTTGTTTAAGTACATAACAGGAAAAGGATATGTTGTCAATCTCAACTGTAGTACATGGGACAAAATTTTAGTAAACTGAAACACTACATCCAATTCTAACTAAATTCATTCTTAAAATATTTATTAAATGTCTTCTGTGTAACAGTTATTGAGCTGGAAAATAATTTAAAATTCAAAGCTGAGTAAATATTAGTTTCAGCCTTCAAAACTTTACAGTTTAGTTAGGGAGATAGATAATTATACAATAATTCAATGTAGTATAACAAGTACTGCTACAAAGAAAGAACTTAGAATGGTAAAGGGAAAGTTATTAATTTTCACTACGCGGGTTTTGCAGTTCTGTGATAAAATGGATTTACTGACACTTCTTAAGATAGACTCTAAAGTCTGAGATTGATGAACATGGCATAGGAGGCAGAGTGTGTCTATAGACCTGAGAGAAGTGTAATTGGAAGCAAAGGGCATGTATAATGGTATAAGGGTAAATAAGGAAGGCACATTAGCTTGAAGCTTTGTACTCCAGTCTGAAGAGTAGGAGCTTTTATTTTCTTCAGTGACAAGGGGAAATCATTAATGAGAATCTTTTGTTTTCCTTTTAAAGCAATAGAAATACATATTAAAGTTGCATTTTAGAAACATTTATCTGCAATCCAGGATAGACTAAAATGAAGAAAGATTTTAAATTAGAGAATCAATTACAGAGTTGTTTATACGGACAGTATCAGTGTATGTATATATACACTGTCACAAGGAAAATAAGAGAAATATGAGATAAATGAGAGAAATATTCAAATCCTGGTGAGGACATAACAAAATAAACATCATTATGATTCTTTTGTGACATCTAGCTTTACTTACTTGCTGGATGGTGAGGAAGATTAGAGAAAGGGAATAAAGGAAAAATGCTGGGACTGGAGCTCCACAAATTAGAAATGGTCAAAATTTAATCATAAAATAATTTTAGATTTATGGCAAATTCATCTCTCAAGTATTTAACCATTGCTGGGTATAAAGACAAAAGGTGAATGGGACAAAGTGAGACAGAGAGGCATGAGAGTGTAGAGGCAATAAAATGAGGCAGAAAATTGATTAATCAGTAGTAAAGAAGTAGAAGAGGGCTGGGAGTTTGGCTCAGTGGCTTAAACGCCTGTCTGGCAGGTGTGAGGTTGAGAGTTCGATCCCTGTTGCCACAAAAAAAAAAAAAAAAAAAAAAAAAAGAAGTAGAAGAACTTAAATATAAAAGTTAACTCCTCAAATGTAGGATGAGGCTGAAAGACTAAAGCTAGAAGGATCTGTTTCAAATGCATTTAGTAATAGAGTGTTGAATCTTTAATTAAAACAATGAGTCAAATCAAGCTCTGGATCATTGCAAGCAAATAATATGCAAGGAAACGTCATATCAATTCTCTCTATAAAATACATTAAAGATAATTTTAAATGTCATAATTGCATGATTTATTTTTTAAATAAATAATCTAACTAATCCAGTGCATTTCTGTAGTTTTGACTTATTTTACTAATTAAAATAATTCCTTTTTTTTTACATTTGCAATGAGTTTAAATTCAGTACCTTCACACCAAACTATATCCTGGGCCTTTTTTATTTTATTTCTTTTGAGACAGAATTTTGCTAAGACGCCTACTGTAGGTTCAAACAAGTGCTCTCCTCCCTCTGCTTCACTGAGAGCTGGAATTACAGGATAACTCCATTGTTCATTCATTCACTTATCCATTCTTAAATCCATTCATCTATCTAACAAAGTGAATGTGTACCATATTCAAAGCTCTACAAGGAAAGTTTGTCTAAAGTCATATACAATGCAGTTGTTCTAGAATTGCAGTGATGATCATATTTACATGACTGAAATAGAGATAGAATATATAGTTTTCCAAAGAGCATAGATTTAAGAACCTGATCCAGTTAAGAGCAACATATTTCAGTAAATAGCACATAACCTGCGATCTGTAGATGGGAAGGCAATAGATGTATTTGTGTAGGGTTATCAGTATGTGAATTACAGTAATAAATGATGTGTTTATACAGAGAAGTCTTTAAGATAAACACATGGGCATGTAAGACAGAAAGGCCTATTTGAAGTATTTGGTTCAAAAATCTAAAAGCAGTCCAGTATGATTAGAGTACAGAAATATATAAACAGGGAGAAACACTGATTTCCTTGTAAGTCATATTAAAGCTTTTCAAATTTATTTTAGTCTACATTGTTTTTTTGAGACAGGGTCTCACTATTTAGTGTAGGCTGGCCTTGAACTTGCTTTCATACCCCAGTCTGGCCTCGAACTCATGGCAATACTCTTGCCTCAGCCTCGCAAGTGCTGGAATTATAGGTGTGCATTACCATACCTGGCTCAACTTTATTTTAAAAGCAATTGGGTACCACTCAATCCACCTTAGCAGAAGTTATTATAATTACATTGTTTTGAGCTCACTCACTGGATAGAGAAGTTATGTAGAAACCAGTACAAAGAAAGACCACTTACTATGGTATTGCAGTAGTCTAGAAGATATGATTTAAATAAATGTTTAAAAAGGGAGAATCTGATGAATTTATGGGATATTTAGGAGGTTCAATTGACTACCAGGACTTCATGATTGATAGCATGGAGAAAAAGTTGATAAAGTCATAGACTTTTAGCACAGCAAGAAGAATAAAACATGTTTCAGGGTTTGTGAGCTCAAATTATTTGTCCTTGAAATATTACACTTGATATTCTTTACAGATTCCTTGGTGGAAATGTCAAGTAAGCAAATGAATATAGAAATTGAGAGCAAAGTGGAGAAATTTAGGGCCAGCCTATGACTTTCTTCTGGCTAGCAGGGAAACTGTAAAGATGCAAACATGGTCAGTAAAGAAGAAGAAAATACAGAATATGGTCATGAAAACAAAAGGAAATAAGATTCATTTTTGTTCAAATTTATTTCATTTTTTCCAAGTAGTAGAGAGTAGTCAAAAATGCCTAACCTTTCTGAGAGGTTGATAACTTTAAAGGTAAAAAATTGCCAAGCGACTTCAGAGGTGCAAAAGTCATTCACTACAAGTGGGTAGACCAAATCATTCTGTAGAGCTGCAAAGTGGATTACAGATAACAGTGAATCAAAGTCAGTAGGAAGTGTGAAAATAAAGACTGAAAAATTCTTAAATTTGATCCAGAAGTTTACCTTAAGAAGATGGGAAGAAAGACTCTCGTAGCTATTATACAGTAGGTGAAACTGGATTTAACCTTCCTGACATAAACTGCTGCTGTACTTTACAAAACAACAACTACTTTCAGGAATCAATCAGCTGACACAGCTCACTGCGATCCAAGATAGAATGGGAAGTGCACTATGCTTGCCCTGGTTTTCTGCCTAGAGATTCCTTCTAGACCATAGCAGAAATCAGAAAACATTCACGAAATTATGGTAGAAATGAAAAGGCAGAGATTAATATTTGGCAAGAGGAGATGATTACATTTCAGGACAACTTAATAGAAAAAAGAAAGCTACATGAGGAAAGAGCTGAAGAAATTTACATAGGGCCTTCTTTAAATCTCCTGCTAAATAGCCACAAATACACAGGCAGAAATTACACAGGTCAATGGCAAAAGAATTTCCAGGAAACTTTAGCAAAAGCAATTTCCAGAACTCATATAGAACTCAATAGCAGTGAAGTTCTGGACCCTACAAAAGAGAGAACTATTAATAGCCAGAAGACTCAGTGGAAACATAAAAGAGGTCATATATTACTGGAAGAATTAAGCAAACATTAAAATAGGGCTTCTCACCCAGGGATGATTTTACTCCTCCAGAAAACCTTTGGGTACATCTGGAGACATTTAGGTGGTCAGAGCTAGAGGTTTATGAGAAGGATACTGTAAGTATCTACTGAGTAGGTGTCAGGTGCCAGAGATGATGGCAAATATCTTACAATGCACAAGATAGTCCCCTTCAGCAAAGATTTGTTCAACTAAAGATATCAATAATGCTGAGGTTAGAAAGCCTGCTCTAGAATAATTGCAGTACTATCCTTGAATATAGACAGCGGGTGTGGAGTGCTACTTTTGGACTGAGACCTCCGTGCTTGCCTTCCCAAATCAAGTCTCTTTCCATTGCATGACAACAGCTAAGGCTGACAGTGACATATAAGGAAAAACCCTTGGGCCATGACCAGAATGTGCGAGGGGTTCAGTTCCAATTTCTTCCCTCATTGCTCTCAGAATTTTTCTGTGCTAGGTATCAACTAGCTATCACAAAAAATCTGGCACTCATATTTATATAATTGTCAAAATACTGCATGTTTCTGTTGAGGAAGTGTGGTGAATATTTCTGATATCTGGCATAATATTTTCCCCAATTTTGTGTGAGATTGGATAGCTAAAATGGTACACAGTGCTGATTCACTGAGTTTATCACTCCTGTTGAACACAGAATATGTTCAATATTCTCTGGGGTGATAAAAGTCTACCAAGGATCCTAGCTTTTGAGAAGCTTGTAAGGGCTGACAGACCTACAACCATGTGCCACCACCTGTATTCTCCAGCATAAGAAGTCAGTATCCTTTACCCTACTCATCCATTACCTCTGAAATACCAATTAGTCACTCCATCACCTCCACAAGCTAAGTCAGACAATCCTCTGGAGGTTGCTATGGCCATATTCTCCAAAAGTCTTCACATCTTTGCTCTGCAACACCAATGGTCTCTCGTAACCGATCTTTTAACTGCCATTAATCTATATGGTGATGTTATGCTTTCCTGGTTTGCCCTTTTGTTATGTCAAATAAACAGCAATCATTCTTAGGGCAAATTACACCATTATTATTATTCCACTTACAACCTTTTTCCTCTGTCTTCCCCCTGTTAATGGCAATATATGGAGGTCGAAAGCCTTCTCAACATTGAAGAAGATTTATGAATGAAGTGATTTTAACCTAAAGTTCAAGAGAACAAATATTTAAAAGTTGTGCTGTTTTGCATCTATGCAATAAGTAGTAAATTCACTTAAAGAAAAATAAATTATCATTTGTGCATTTATTCACATTCTGGATAACACTCAGATTTGTAGTCTTTATTATTTAAGAATAAAACCCTTTGAGAGTAGAGAGGCTGCACTGATTTCATTTTGTCCCTGACACATCTGGTTGACAGTGCCTTGGTAGAAAGTGTAGGCCTCGAAACATCCCCTTAGGATAAAAGCATCAGGTCCCATAAGGACAAGAAGCAAACAAGTTATGCAATCTAAGCATGTACAATGTAAGTTTCTTTGTTCTTCATCTCAATAAAAGCTGCGTGTTTACGCTAGTCGGGCAGCAGCCATGTTGCTGACCCTTAGTATGTGCGTCCCTTTATTTTCCCTTTGCTTGCAGAACCCCTACATTTGAGAAAATGACTGGACACATACGTAACACATCAAATAATCGATTTCATGCATGATTAATTTGTGATTTATCAATTAATTCATTAATAAATAAATGCTTTGAGGAAACTAAAGAGGCAAGGATTATTTATATTCTTTCAATAGAAATAGATTCCATTCTAGTTTATATAGTGTTTTAGTTGTGAAGTAGGGGGAGACTCAGAAAAAATTTTGAAGAGATACTGACTGAAAATTTTCTTAAATTGATAAAACTATACACCAACAGCTCCCCACAAAACAACCCACCACTAGAGCATTTCACATTCAAACTGAATAAAACAAGCAGTAGAAAGGATACCTAGAAGCAGCCAGAGAAAAAGCTATATTATGTGCAGAGGGACAAAAAGAACAATAATCAACACCCATCTCATGAGAAGCAGGCAAGCCAAAAATACTGGAATAATATTACTAATGTGCTGGAGAAAATGACACATCTAGAATTTTATCCACTGTAAATATTCTTCACAAATTAAAGTAAATAACTTTTTTCTGAAAAAGTTAAACCTGAGTAAACATGTCACTGGCAAAACTGAACTACAAAAATTTTGTTATTTAATTAAAAGAAAAAGGGTAAACATACAAAGTGATTAATGATTGAAGTGTTATATTTTTCTTTCTGTGCTTGCTTTCAGTAAGTGGAAAATCAAAATGAACACTATCATCATAATTGTGATTAGTAATATTTCATCTTTAAGCTCACCATTTCCAAATGTGCCTCTAAACTAATTGGCAGATGGCAGCTTAGCAAACACAGCATAAATGCAGTTTCCACAAGAAATTCCTGATTAAGAATAAATTAATATTTCTCAAATTTTACAAATTAATTTATTTCCAACTCTTGTTTTAAAATATTATTGAAGAGATTGACCTTATAATTCAGTTCAATTTCAGGCGTCTATGCTTTATTTCATCATTTGGACAGTTTTACTACTTTCTGTTTATAATTTTTTCACATTTAGTGGTTTTAATTTACTTTGGTAAAATGAATTAAGCCAATTATTTTGAGGAAAATAATTAATATGTGGTTTATAAAAATTTTAAGTTTACTTGAAGAATATTTTCAGCATTATTTACTCTACCATACTTAACCTGTTGGGGGCTTAATTAAACACTGCAGATTGAAATTTAAAATATGTCAAAATGTAACTTAAACTCCATTTTTCTCATATTTGCAATAATACATAAGCCAATTTGGTGAATATACAAAAATAGTTATTCATTCCTTTAACCACCATTTATTTTAAACAAATTTTCACTGAATAATATATATGCCTCATACATATACATTTCATACATGTATATCATCTGCAACAGAAATGGACAGTCCATTGTAGAAAGAAAGAACTTATTCTGTTTCATTAGAAAATCAGGTTGAAATCTAGTTTCGTATTTTCATTCATCACATTCAAGAACATTTTTTATCTAAAATATGTTGTCGTATGCATATCACAGCTATAATGAGTAAAACATAGCTCATTTCATCCATTCAAAAGTTCTCATAGGAAGATTTTAGTGTCAGCTCAAATGGAAATAGCTTAATATGACAAATATTTCTTCAAACTGAGTCTTTCCACCAAAGGTAGATTTATAAAATCAGGAAATTTTTATGCATATATACTCAGATTACTGAAAGATTTTTGGCAATTTCTAGTGCTGCTTTGAATAAAGATTTCCTCCAATTCAGGAAGCTTTTATTATGAAAAAGTCTGACTTATTAAAAATAAACCTTGAAAAGTAGATATTGTTTTATTTGTTTCTGTACAGCTGAACACATATTAGTCTTGGTATTTTATGACAGTTATTAGAGATGGTCTTTTTCATCATGTGACCTAATAATTTATTTGTTGTTGTAGCAACAAATGTTGTTAGCATTTTTCATATGTCTGAAAAAAAGTTATTTCGTCTCAGAAACAAAACAAAAAATTTCAGATGACTCCAAGAACAGCAGAAAATAATGCATATGCACACCTTTTGTTCTTGAAAATACATGTTCACTGCACACACTCACACAAAATACATAACATAGCCTGAAACAATAAGGCATAAAAAATGAAGAATAGCAGGTAAATCATGTTTACAAACCATCTTAAAATCAAAGTCAGAGAAAGAATGAGGCATAGACACTGGAAGTGAAGATCAAAAGTGCTTATGAACAATCAGAGTAGTCTGCAAAACATTTAGGTCAATCTTAACAGACATCAGTTCTCACACTGATAAAAACACATGCAGCATAGCCACTGACATTTCCATTGATAAATTATTAGCAACATCCATCAATCTATGAACTGCATTGAGATATCAGTGAACTTTGACAGTCTTCTCATGGCACTGAGACCTGAATCTTTCTGCTTTTCCCTTCCCACTTCCATCTCTAGCCAATTTCATCTCAGTGTCTTGCTTCCTTGCATTCTGTAACTACACAATATATTTTTATGTTTCCTGCAATTTGTAAGTACATGCTTTATATTTTAAGCTTCAAAAGGGAAAAAATATGAAAATATAAATATGAAAGCTTCTACAAAAAGTAACAATTGTCTTGCATTTTACTAAAAATCTAAATTTCAACAAATAAGCCATCATTTAAAATAAAGAAGACATATTGTCTCATATTTCGTAATTCAGGATATGATCTTGTTAAATACTTTTTCTATTTTTCTTGATATTTTGTCATTTATTGTCACAATATTAAGATTCACCAATTTTGTCTAAATGTACCTTAACACTGAATGGAAGAATGGCCAGCTTATCCTGAAATTGAGTTATTGATTAAAATTCAATATATAACATTACAAATCTACTGCAAATATAGCTAAAACTACATTAACCATTAAATAATAGGGTAATCTTCTAAAATAGACTAATTTTAGTAAATGTCACTTGAAGAGTTTCTCCTACAAGGCACCTTTTTGAAACAGACTAGCAAAACTCAGATTCACAATCAGAGATTTCCTCACAGAAGTATTGTAATATATTCATAAATACTTACCAGGTTTAAAATGAAAATTTGCATAAATGTAAAATATTTTTATGTTTACATGCATACCTATTGACTACAGGTATTGTGCAATAGTAATGAGGATGAAAATGATAGTAGCTAGTCTTTACTAAATACTTACTATGTGCTTGGACTATGTAATGATTTTATGCATGTTTTCTGCCTAATCTTCACAAAAGCCCTATAAAATAAATAGTATTTTTTCAAGGTAGAGTCTCACTATGTAGTTCATGCTGGCATTGAACTTACAGCAATCCTTCTGCCTCAGCCTCCTGGCAATAGTATTATTATGTTCATTTTTACAACATAAGCTACAGTTCAGCAAATCAAAGAAAATTTTCCTGTTAGATTAAGAATATATGAAAAATACTTCAGGGACAATGAATAGACTGATTTAACTAAGATAAATTTCTGTAAAGCAATCATCAATAAGAAATAAGAGTTGGCAAATGAACATAACACGGTTTTTGAGAGTCATAGTAAGCTGTTTAGAGAGAATGTAAAACTAGTGTGTCATATTTAACAGTTTGATTTTTAGAATCAGACAAGGATTTGATTCCATTTTTATTACTTTCCAATTAAATGATGTTGGTCAAATTTCCCCATAAAATAAATCTACTATTTCATAGGATTGCAGTAAAGATTAAATGAGAAGAAAGAAAACAATGCATGGTTGAAGCAAGCTGGTACATGTTAAATGACTTTCAAGCCTCAGCTATAATTCTATAGGTAAAATGCTTTCCCAAGACGATTTAAGCAAATATAACTTTGATAACTATTTCTCTATTGTAAATATTAAGTTTTAGAAGGATTTGAGCAAGTATAAGGTTAACATAGCAATCTATGGTAAATATTAAGTTTTAAAAGTTATAAATTTTATTCAAAAAGATAATTTAGAACTAAGCAGTACTTACTAATCTAATTTTCCTCCTTTTAAATGGCCTGTAGTGACAGTCAAATCAAATATGGCAATATAATGGAATGATATGAAGTAGAATGAAAAGGAAGAGGCATCTGTGAAATGTCTGCTAGTCTTAGTGTCTGTAAGATTTCTGGGTCCCAAATTTAAATAAACCTAATTTTCAGATTTTGCAATGCTGGTTAAAAAAAATACCAGACCCTAGCAATTTAAAGAGAGAAGACGTTTATTTGGACTAGGGTTTTAGGTTTGAAACATTTCGGAGGTTCAGTCCACAGCTGGCTGGCTCTAAGGCAGAAGCATCATTGCAAAAGAGCATGACAGAAGAAAACTTACTCAGTTCATGGAGACCAATAAGCCAACCATAAGATAGGAATGCCTGTGAGAGACATCCCCACCTCCAACTGGACCCCACCTCTGTACGGTATATTCAGGTATGAGTGCTAGTGGATTAATTCACTGATGAATATACCATTCCCACTATCTAATCAACTCTCCAGGCATCTTTTGAGCCAGTCAAGTTGACAATCAAACTGAATCACTGCATTTCATCCATTGTCAACCTGACACTCAAGCAATCTCCTTAAAACATACTTACTCTACAAAAACTATAAATAACAAGGCTATCACGTGATCCAACTATCCTGCAAATGACCAAAGATACACTAGTCCCTTTCACAAAAAGCTCCAACATTACTAAAAAGTCCATATCAAAGTCTTCTGTGAGACTGAATCCAAACTCTTAATAGGAACCCCTGTAAAAATCATAAAGAAGTTATGTGCTCCATGGTACAATAACATGGAGTAAATATTGCCTTTCAGAAAGGAGTAAATAGGGTAATACACAAGAATCAGATCAAAACGAGACCAAAATCTATCAAGGTGAACATTAATAGCTCCATGTTCAGTATCCATTGTACATGGTACTAAGATAGGAATGCCAGAAGTCCTGGAGAACTTCACATTCGTGGCATACTGGTTACAGCCCACATACTCACTCTCTTAGATTGACTTCACTCACTTCCTGCAGATTTCCTTGGCAGATGGACAGTATTCCTTGCATCTCCAACATCCTGGGTAATCCCATGCACCTTCTTCTTTATTCTAACCCCTTCATACACTCCCCTCTGTGAGATTCATTGCCTAGCCTCCCAGGTCTTCCTTTGAAATCTAAATCAAAGCACTATGATCCATTACTTTTATGTTCTGCATGCCTCAACAACCAGCATCATGTGAAAATTGCCAAAATTTGCTGCCAGCTCAAGAATTAGCTGAGACTCCTTGAACCATGAATGCAGTGGCCTCTGAGTGCCAAGATGACTGAAAATGGCGAAATGAGTTGCATGGAACCAATTTTATAGGAGGCATTTCTGGAGCCAAGAGACCAGGAACTCTCTTCACAAATCAAAGATCAACACTATTGCAGACTTCTACCTGCAATGTGTAAAATTTTACTGATACCTAAGATTCACTTAAGGACTCTCCTTGTCCTTATTCAAAGTATTTGGCTGTTTTTAAGGCCATTGATCTTCTTAGGAAGTACAACTCCTTTGTTCCCAACTTTACCTGTGATCTTTTTGAAGGTCAAAATGTTTTAAGTTTTTCAAATCTTTCTGCTCTGCTTTTTGTCCTTGATTCTCACTATAAATCTGGCTACAAGTAGCCAACAGTACCCATGCAAGAACTTAAATATTGGACTGCATGAAATTTCCTTTTCAGATAGATCATTCCAAAATCTTTAAATTTAGATTCATATGAAGTTTTAAACTGTAAGCTATAAACAAAAAGTGGGTGAATTATTGTCAAAATATAGCATACATGGTCTCTAGACCAATTCCTAAAAGGGTCATTTCCAACTGAAATCTCTTGACTCTGGCTTAAAATTTTTATATTATTAGCAGCATTCTGGTTTTCTGAGATTTGACTAGAATTACTCATAAAACTCTGCTTGAAACATTCCAGGGCTTCTCTAGCTCACATCTGCAAATCTTCCTAGACACCTTCTGCAAAATAGTTCTAAAGGCTACTAAACCACACAGTCAAGTATAGTCACAGCTACATCAGTTCTCAAAAACAGGTTTTTGTATTGGTCAACTTTCTGGTTGCTAGGACAACATATCAGACACCTGTAATTTAAAGGAGTAAAAGTTTGTTTGCCTTATGATTTCAAAGTGTTCAGTCCAGGTGAGTTAGTGCCACACGCAGACTGCAAAGAGAAAGAACCAGGCCTCACAGCGAGGTGATCCCCGCGTGGAAACCAGTACCATGCCAGTGATGCTGCCCGAGTGGGGACAGCCACACCCAAGTCTCTCTCTGTGAGTCAACGTCATGTTCAGACTGCAGAGGGAGAGAACCAGACCTCACCAAGAAGCAGTCCCAACAGGGAAATCATGTCATTTTCATTGTTTTGTTGAGTTGGGTTTTAGTCTCTTTTGTTTTGTTTGATTATGTTAAATCTGATGGCATAAGCAGCTATTTGAAAGCTCTCAACACATATTATGGTAACCATTTTTTATTTACTATTGGCTTGCTTTGAAGTTTTTATTGCATTCACTGTTTTGTTTTTACTTTTTCTGTTCTACACTGTTCTGTTTGATTTTTACTATGTCCAAAGCTATCTGCAGCTATTCTGAAGACAACAAAAGGTATTTTGGTAACTATTGTTGGTTTCACAATGTCTTGAAGTCCTGTATCACTTACACTGGTTTATTTTGATTGGTTTTATACTGCTTTATTTTTCTTAGTTTTATCCTCTTTAAAATTAAACAAAATTTAAAAAAGAAAGAAAGTGTTCAGTTCATGGTGAGCTGACTCCAAGGCAGCAACGTTACAGCAAATGAAGGAAGTCACAGGAGAAAAGTTTCAGAAAAAGACATACCCTCCAAAGGCACGTCCCCAGTGATCCATCTCCAGGTGGGCTCTACCTTCTTAACAGCATATTCTGATATGAATATCAATGAATTATTCCACTAACAAATATAGAACCCCCATGATTCAATCACTTCTCCTGACTCTCTTAACCTGGTTAAACTGACAACTATGTTTAAATATCACAACAGTGATTTTTATAATTAAACTTTCATCCCAAATCATCAAATGGTTTGACTTCATCTGTAACATTCATGCCAACTAGATACAGAACACATATTTAACAAACTGCTAATAAGAACTACCTCTTAAAACAGATCATTCTTCCTGGGCTTGGTAGCATCCATCTATAATTTCAGCTACTTAGAAGGTTGAAACAGGAAGACTACAAATTTGAGGCAGCCTGAGAAATTCATTATTATGCTGCCTCAAAATTTTTTTTAAAGACTGAGGATGTTGTCTCTGTGTAAGAGCACTTGCCTAGCATGTACACTTGAATACCAGTTAAATCTCCAGCACTAAAAAAGTCTCTCTCTCTACTATTTAAATCAAACCCTTCATTCTAATCATCTAAAAATCTTGTATTTATCTAATGATTTTAATATTATGCTGTGAGTCTATGAAATCTGACCCCATTTCCTCAAAGTTCTTCTGATAATTTATTTCCTTCAATCTTAAATTTAGTACCAAGTCCATTAATTCACTCAATTATCAGTAAAATGAGAATTCTAATCTTCTCACTATCTTTCTTTTCCTCTCTAAATAAGCTTTGGTCTGTAATCCTATTTTAAAGAGTGGTGTTCACTATACCTATTCAATTTAAATTGAATGCTATGTGGGGAAGTTGAATACTTATGAACATATGATGCTGTGGCAGAGATGTGCTCAAAGTGCTAGACAGAAAAGTGTCTTCTCTGCATGAGGAAGAATGGCTTCCTGAAGGTAGAGTAACTAAGACCCACCAGGGTGTAAGATTTAACCTTGAATTCTTAGTAATTTCTGACTCAGAAGAACTTAGCCTCAGTCCACATGTTTCAGCGAACTGAGTCTGAAGAACAAGCACAGCATGGTACAGAAAACCTGAGAATAAAAGGACAGAATGTCAATTAGAGTTTGTGAAGAACAAACTGGACAAGCAGATGAGAATAGACTTGCATAATATTGTATACTTGATCAAATAGCGTATTAGTTCCATAAAATGATTTATTATTATTGGCCTCCATGTCACTAAAATCCCTGATTTATTTTGTTCACATTTGTTTCAACCATTAAGCTATGTTTTACCAACCTGAATTTAAGCACTTAATTCATTAACTCCACATGCATGTCATCATCCAACAATTTTTCTTTCATGGTTTTGTCATATACTTTTCTTCTCCCTCTAAATTTCTAATAATCCTCAGTTTTGTTCAACCTGTACTAATACAGATGATATTAATATAAGTGTTTGGTGACTATAGCACAGTACTTGAAACTCTGGCTATTGAATCACATACTATACCATAGATCTAAATTTGAGTCTTGCTACTATAAAACTTTTAAAGAAAATTGTGAGGAAAAAATCTTTGTGACGTTTGGCTAAGCAATAGCTTATGTATAAGACAAACATACAACTTGTTAGAAAAAATAATTGACTTCACCAAAATTAAGAGTTTTGGTTTTCAAAAACCACACATACAAGCCACTGATTAGGAAAATATAATTCCAAGTAATTCATATACAGTAATCTGATAAAGATCTAATAAAAAGCACATATAAAGACTTTTGAAACAAAGTAAGTTAGAAATCATAAAACCACTAGTTAGGCCAGCAATGCTAAAAAGTAGGTTCTCTGTTGTCAGTGGCATGCATATAGGACCAGAGTGTTAAAGAATAGCTAAAAGGCTGAAAACGGTAATACTGTAATGAAAAAATGGCTGTTCTGGGGGCCAAAATCTGTCATAAAATGAAGTGCTAGTTTGGAGACTTCTAGTTGTCCTGGGACACTTTTAAAGACACAGATTAAATTGGAAGAAGGCCAAATACCCTTGGAAATAATGATAAAATTCAACAGGATAACCCAAATGACAACAGGCTTTACTATCATAGTGGAAGTATGAAGCAAATCTAAAGCGGCACTCATGGAAATTAATGAAGATTCAACTAAAATGAGAGGATGTTAAAAAAAGGAAGACCCTCCCTAAAGTGATAAAAAATGATGCAAAGCACAGATCTGTTTATAGTAAAGGTTTCTCAACTGATGCAACTGTCAATGGCATCAAAGAATGGCTAGAAAATAAAGAACAAGTACTAAACATGCAGATAAGAAAAACATTTGAGAGATAAATATTTGCTATGTTTAATAGCACTGAGTCCACTAAGAAGTTTGTAGAAACTCCAAGCCAGAAGTACAAAGAACAGACCTGCTAATGCTTTCTAATGAAGATTATTGTACAAATAAAAATGAGTAAGGAAAGCAAAATAATGTGGAAGCTAAATTAAGAGATAAAGAATAGCAAGAAGAAAAACAGAAGTTAGCGGAAGATATCAAAATGAATTCTCTAGAAGAGAAGATTGGATGCTTGTAGAGATTTTTGGATGACTTAGATAATCAAATGTATAGAGATAATTTGTTAAGAATATCAATTCTTCAGACACTTACCAGAAGTTGTATTCAACTAAAACCATTGTCTTACAAGTTGTTGACCTTCCTTACAAGTCATGTTTTCTCTAAGAAAAAGAAGCGATTATTGAAAACCACAAATTACACGTGGGAGCAGGTAAAAACTGAAGAATAGAAGTGATGTCATTGAATGATCATATTATCAGCTTCCTGGTCAAATGAAGAGAATTAATTTGTTCCAGAAGCAGATCACCATCCATGTCGAACATCTTCTAGAATATCTACTGTACATAGCATTCCAGACTGGTTCTAGTGTGCTGCCTCTAGTGACCACTCCCATTGGAATCATCTTTATCCACAGCACGATTTAGTGTTACTATTAAGAGGTATTAGGAAATGAAAGTGAAGTATGATGAATACAATGCTTACTTTGGTTAGTGTCATTCGAAACTGAAACAATGAAGCAATGGATAAGTTTATCATATGGATATATATATATATATATATATATATGAAGAAAGTTGATATTGATAAATATTTTGGAGTTATATGTACAGATGAAAGATCAAAGCATTGGTCACTAAAGGAAAGAGGTGGAAGCCCAAGAAGCGGGGGAACGTAAATATTTTTGGAAAAGTCAAGATTTTTACGGAATAGTAATTGTTAGTTGCTTATGCCAATTGGCATGCATTTTCTGAGAACTCAGCTGTCTCAAAAGACAATATCATGCTTTGCAATGAAATCCTTTCTAGCATTATTTTAAATTTAAGAAAGTTGCTTGGAAGCACAAAAATGAGAGTACAATTAGGCGAAGTGTTAAAGACTAAATGACAAGAATCTAATTTAAGAGATGTTTCTCTGGCCAATGACACTATCTTGCTCCTCAAAACAGCTTTGTCATCCTCTATAGAGACTCATTTTCTGGCAGAAGTTTGAAAGCGTTTCTTGTATTTAAAAAATCAATGAGTGCAGAAAAGCAAGAAAGAGGAGAGACAAACTCTCATCTAAATTCTTGTACACAAAACAGAATGCCTCTCTGATTATTTAGTGAGACATGGCTTTTTTATTTGTCACTAAAAGAGCCTATGGTCCATATTTTTTAGCCTACAAAACACAGAGGGCACAGACTTACTGTGGAACCAGTTGGAATCACTTGCAAATCTACAAATTTGCCTTAAATTTGGATTTGGCCTAGATTTTTGCTGAAATAATGAGAGACATGGCAATAAAATGAAACTTTGCTGGTTTTATTATTTTCTACTTGCAGTGAAAAACGATCACAACACAAATTATGTTTAAAGAAACTACTAAAATCATCAAACTCTGCCTACTTAAAATGATTAAGCCATTTTATCCCTCCACCGGAGCTTTCTGAATTGCTTTCTAAGTGACCTTGATGGTATTTTCTGAAGAGCTATTCTTACCAGGGAGGTACAAATGTATATAGAGAATAATACAGACAGAGCATATTAGCGTTTGCTTTGAATCCTTGACATGTTTTTAGATGCTCACCAAGTGTTCATTCAAGTCCCTATTTTCCCAGAAGAATATAAAATCAATTAGCATGCATTTATTGATCACTACTGCGTAAAGTGCAATGTGCTCTCACTAGAATGTGTCTCCCTTCAAAAAGACATTACAGTTGAAGAAGTAAGATGTAATATTATAAAATCTTTAGTAGCAATTAAATATTAAAACATCTCAAACAATAATAGACTGCATAGGAAAAGTAGAGGTAGATCTCACCAGAAATGGCTGATTACTTAGAATGCCTTTAAGAAATCATAAAATCTTCTACTTTTTACTTCTATGAGTTAAACCTTTTAGAGTCCATATAATTTAAAATTAAAGTTTAAAAAATTAAAATAAAGACATCAAACAATGTAGATCTGTCTCATCAAACGCTACTCAGGGTTAAAGAGCTGATCCCCACCTTAAGGGCAGCACTAGTACCTACTTTCTCTGTTCCTAGTTAGAAGCACATCATCTGTTTCTGGGCAATTACCACATTCTTACCTTCAATGGACAGGAACCCCTACAATTTGCTTCATAACATATTCCAGTGAATATTCCATAATCAATTCAACTAACTTTTCTCAATCTTATATTATATGATGAATTACAGGAGAGATATGTGAATAAACCAGAATCTTGAATCACTAAGAAGTACTAATTTATTGAAGAAATATTTGTAAGTATGCCTTCTATTCTACTGTAATTTTAGAATATATTAGAAATACAATTTTATAACAATAGTAGAATAAATGATGGTGTAAACACTGACAGTATTGTCCTTTCCAGTAAGGGCAGGAAGGCACATATATATTTGTACACAAAAAGGCACATATAAACACACATTTCAAGGCTATGTGGGAATATGTGTGTGTCATATGGTAATGAATACAATGAAGTAAAAAAAAATTAGAGAAATGAGATTGAAGATGGTAGAAGGGGTATGTACAACAATTTTAATAATACAGCAGGGAGAAATTCACTAAAAGATACCATTAAAACATGAAGGAATAAAAATATCTTCTTCCAGTCCTTGTCCAGAAACCTGATAACAGAGACAGAAGTGTACTGCATGAAAATTATTAAACTAAGTGCATGATTTCACAGAATCTACTCTAATTTTCCTGAAGTTCTGATATGTTGTACTAATAGAGTCAGACCTGGTACAGTGGTGTATTCCTGTAATCCCAGCCACTGGAGAGGGTAAGGCAGGAAGGTTACAAGTCTGAGACTAGCCTGGGTAAATTAGCAAAACTTCATTTTTAAAAAAACTGGGGATTTTGGAGATACAGCTTAGTGATAGAATGCTTGTATACTACACATGACACACTGAGTTCAATCTTTAGCATTAAAGCAAAAAAAAAGAAGAACCAATTTGGGGACAGCAAGAGAAACACAACCTCTGTCTCTATGGAGCTTAAATTCCAGAAGAGTCCATCTACATGCTATGAAGCAAACACACAAAAGCAACCCAGGTTCAGTGAATTCTCCTGATTCCAGAACTGAAAATTAGAGAATAAAGAAGAGTTAGAAGCAAGGAGTGACCAGGAGCAATTGGCTACTTCATAATAAAGTGGAATAACCTTAACTCAGAAAATATACTAGTATATTTGACAAAAGAAAAGATAATTACAGTAGTTACAGACTGCATAAAAAGAAAAAGAGTGGTGGGACATAAGATTTGAGCAGTAGGTGATTGTGCAAGAGCAGGATGACGAAGGATCCTGCGAGTAACATAAAAATTTTTGTCTTAGTTCATATTAATGGCATATAATGTCTACATTCATGGAGGCTACTAGGATCCTGTACATGAGATACCCTTGCTGTACTTATTTCTTATTTGTACTTGTTTAAAAAACTTTTTAAAGGTTTTGGTCTTTCCGTTAGGGAAAAACAGAGAGCCAGAGAAAGATTTTAGTCAGCAGAGTGAAATGCATTCTAGAAAACTCTCTCTCTTTTTCTTTCTAAAGATTCATTATGACAACTAACAAACAAAAATGTATTAGAGCAAGTAAAAAACGTATTTGGAACACAGGTTAAAAACCTGAAACTATAGGACAGACCAGTTCCTTACAGTGGAAGTAGACAAAAGAAAGCAGAACTTAGTTGTTAACTAGAGGGAGTAGGCAAGGCAAAATCAGGATAAGTCAGGAATAAATTTTGGGCTAATGCTAACAACTGCAAAGCTTGAAAAGGCTGTAGAATGACATAAGATTGGCTTGGAAAATTCCAGGAGAGAGGCAGAGGCTTACAGACATCCATGTGCTATGTAGAGTCCAGAGTGGTATGATATGAGTGGAGTCTGGTTTACACATACGAGTTCCATTATTCTTGTCTGTCACTTTCTCACAGCTGGAAAAGTGATCCTTTTACATATAAATAGCTCATTTTGGAAGTCTACTAAAATCCTCCGAATCTCTCCTGATCTTCCTACAAGATGATATGTGTTCTTTATTCTCCCCTATTTCTGGTTCATCCCCATTTGTTTCTGCCCAATGTCCTCCTGTCCTTGACCACACCAAATAACTCTTAGCCCTGCCTAGGAGAATCACCAGATATCCTCATGGATTCCTCTATGACTTAATTAATATCTGCACTCAAAGAGTATATTTTCAGAGAAGATCTTGTTAACAAACTTACCTGAAATAACATGCATTATCTCTCTCTGTCTCTCTCTGTCCCTCTCTCTCTGTCTCTCTGTCTCTGTCTCTGTCTGTCTGTCTCTCTCTCTGTGTGTTTTCATTTATTTTTCTTCTCAACCTTCATCATAACTTGATTAACTATATATTCTATAATAAATGTAAACTCTTGAGAATAAGAACTTTATTGCTTTCACTGATGTAACTCCAATGTGTAGAACATATTAGCTAATTCATACTTGTTGATAGATTATAGATATTGTTCAGTACTTCTACTCACCAATTTCCCCTTCCCCTATGCCACTGACCTTTTAAAATATTAATGGAAACACTTTTAAATAAGACTCCACCAATTCAGCATTCCATATTAAACAATACCATTTTTTCTCTATATACAGTCTAGTGTCAGGAAATAATGAAATCTCACAGTTATTAGACAATTTGCTACCATTATCATTTACTTCTTTCTTTATCGGTAAATCAGCAGTATTGGTTTCTAATCTGTTTCTACCAGTAGGATTTGTCAATCTCACTATATGAAATCCATATAACAGGAGGATGAAAGGAAGAATGCTTCTTTATGTGAAAATTAATTGGAAATCTATGAAATAATATGGAAAAACTTGATAAATGGAATTTATAACTATTGTTATTGACTGCCAACTATAAAAAATTGAGAGAAAATCATAGATACCCAGAATTATTTACTCAAAAATTTACACACAAAGACAAACACACACACACACACACACACACACACACGCCTTGGTTCTATTTTAAGTCTGTTGAAACAGGAAATCTTAGATTTTGCCT
Organism: Dasyprocta punctata; assembly: GCA_004363535.1. Classification (NCBI taxonomy): domain Eukaryota; kingdom Metazoa; phylum Chordata; class Mammalia; order Rodentia; family Dasyproctidae; genus Dasyprocta; species Dasyprocta punctata. The sequence continues at coordinate 61,103 of RJWM01006385.1, forward strand.
TATGAGTATCACTTAGTTCAAAAGATGATGTTGAATTACAATCAGTGAAATTTTGCTCAACATCAAAAAATTGAAAAACATATCTTTATATACCTAAATATACCTTAACCTGAGAGGTTAAAATAAACTGCTTATGATAGTTATGAATACTTTGATTATCAAGTTAAATTCTTTTTAACCAAGTATTGATAAAAATTGATCAGATAAATGGATTTCTTTTAACCTTAATGAATACAACATACCTTTTCCTTCCCTCGCCCATGTCAGCATGGATAAAAACAAAGTTTTATACTCTGCATAAGCTGTTATTTATGAACAATAGTTGACCATACTTCTAAGTTAAAAAAAATTCTAAAGCTTCCTATGGACTAAGAAGCAATGTATTCTTAGTCACTTGTCATGGACATGAAAGGGAAATGCAGTCTTAGTGCTGCACGTTTGCTGCCCTGATCTGAGCAGGAAGGCTTCATGCTTCTGCTGAGTGCCTGATCTCAAATTGCTGTACAGCAGCAGCACACAGTGCTGACCTGTTCTCTTCTACAGCTTCTTATACCATCTGAACCTCATTAATTTCACTCCTTTTCAGTTTTTTTGCATTTCCAAATCTGACCTTCTATTTTGCAATGGACTGAAAATTGGCTTTTAAGGACATGTGAAAGTCATTGAGGTAACATGAATTTGAGAGAGAAAGAAGCAGAGGAGAAAGTACAGGATACAGGGGTAAGTTCATTCAGAGATTCTGGAAATAGGAGAAATATACCTCTTAAAGGTCAATAAACATGCCACAGTTGGACTACAAATTTAGTTTTAATAGAGTAAAGTTGAAAAAGCTCTAGAAAATTAAATCAATTTAATTTCTAAGAAACAACAGAATTATACCTCACCCCACACCAATCATTGTCAATGTCATTTCAGATAACTATCATGGGTTCCCTGGAGGGAAGTGAAAATAATTTCTTTTCTTTTGATCCCATATCACTTGCTCTTTATCATTCTATCAACTGATAACTAAAATAATGCTGCACTTTATTTTAATTACATATTTGTGCCTGCCTAAAAGAAATGAATAGTTGTTTATACTGCAAGTTCTTCTGTTATTAGCTAGCTAGGACTACCATGACAAGGGTACCATAAACTGGGTGGCTTGGAAGAACAAAAATGTATTGTCTCTCAGTCATGGATACCAGAAGTCTAACAGCAAAGTGTTAGGAGGGCCATTCATTGATGATTCTACAGAAAAGTATGTTACAAACATCTTTCCAACTTTCCAGTAGTTACTAGGTTTACAACAGCATAACTCCAGTGTTTACATGGCATTCAAAATGTGTGAGTCTATACCCAAATTTTCTGCTTCGTAAAGACATAAGTCATATTAGAGTAGAGTAGGCTCCCAACCTAAGAGAGTATAACCATTCTCTTAACAAACCAGTACTGAATCCTGAATTTAATCCATCACTTTGGGTTAAGGGTCCTCCCTACTCCAGTATGACTTCATCTAAATTTAACTACTTCTGAAAACACCTGATTTCTAACTAAAGTTACTTTCTGAGGTATTTAGTGTTATGATTTCAACAACATGAGTTCTGGGGGGGAACTCAAAGGCATAACATCACCACCACAGAACTTTGCATATAGTATAATCTCAGTAAATTTATAATAGAAAGACTAAAAATATAATGAGTAAATAGGTAAATTACTGAATGAACATATGAGTGTTATTTGCTCTCTTTTTGCCCAGTTTTTATTTCCACTGGATTTCATCAATCCATGGCTTATCTTCTGAAGGTCCAGTTCACCTTGTCAACACTAATCAATCTAAAAAGTTAATTCTGTTAATTTACAAATTGGCAGATATAAGTACATATGAGCCTTACAATATTGACTTGTGTTTCTCATTTTAACTATTTATTAAGTGCAATTAAAGACCTATTAATTTTATGCCATACACAAACTTTACTCTAAGGAGGATCCCAGTTCTTATATAAATAAGCAAAATTATAATAAGCACAGTATAATCCTTTTTAGCATTGTAAAGGGCATTATCAAAGAACTCTTAAGCCATTATTTTTGTGATAGGAAAATAGATATATCTGTGTGAAAATGACAATCTGACTGACATGCTAAAATGCTAGAGAGCCCAAGCAAACATAACTAAATTAAAGTGAAATTCTTCACAATTATTCATTGAATACAGAGTTAATCACATAGCCACTTTAAATATATTAAGTGAATAAAGCATTCAGTTACACAGGCATTTATTAATCTACTGATAATTATAAAATTCTACTTTGTTTTACAAGCCATAATGACTAGGTCAGTTTACTATGGCGTCAGTTTTTATTTTAATGTTTTCTCTCTACTTCTAAGAGCATTCACTTTTTCATAGTGGAGCAGTTCTTACACTGAAATATGCATTAGCACCACTTACATCTTCTCTTAGAAATAATGGGTGATTCATCATCAGGACAGGTTTCTAACAAATGACTCATTTATCTCAGCGTGCAATCTTAGTCACAAAAGCATTCGGTGACAATACCAGTGATGGCAAAAAGCCACACACACACACACGCACAATTTCCATATATTTTCTTGACAAATTTTAAAATATTAAAGCAAGACAACATGTTCCTTTTCCTGCTATGAAGAAATAATTGGTCACGAGAAACTAAGATGGTGAAAAAATTATGCTTAACTGCTGGACTACAAATTTGAGGAGTCAATACAAAGGGATATAGGAACATGACTTTTTCAACTAATTTATTTACTGTGTCTTCTAATAGACAATATGCTTTTTCTATCTATTTTAGTTTATAAAGTCTTACATTCCTTATAGAGAAGCAATTTCTTTATCCCTGTCTCAAACTTCTCTCATATCTCTTTATTTCTATTTAAAGCATCACCATTTTCTGAATAAACCAGTACTGAATCTTGAGTTTTTTTCATCTATTGAATGAATACTCCCAATGTTTGACAACTGAATTTTGGAGGAACTTCTCAATGATCGGGGGATGCAACTGTGAGATGAGATAAAGTGCACACAAAAACCATAACAGACATCATTTCACACCCATAAACATGGAAAGAATGGATAAGTATGTAATTACCAAGTTTTGCAGAGAATGTGAATCAACAAGAATGACTACATACCAGCAGAGGAGTTTAAATCGGAAAAACAACATTGAGAGAAAAATTGACATCGTCTAACAAAGTTAAAGATGTTAATACCATATACCAAAACAATTCTGCTTTAGACATACACCTTGGATAAATAAAGTAGGGGTACATCAGGACACATACTGTGCACACACAATGTTCAGTCCAGGCGTTGATCTTTCAGAAGTGAGGGATGTCTAATGGATTGGTACTGACACATGATTAGTTAAGTATCACCCGTTGTTACTGTTTTTTCTTTCATTCATGATTAATATTTTACTATAATTTAGCATTTAAAAATCAAAAGGACAAAAGCTGTTTGATATTCAAAGAATCAGTATAAATCAAAAAACTATTGATGCAAAAACAATTAGAAAAATTCTGCATTTGCACAAGTAGCATTTATGAATTGCAGTATGATATTGAAGAATTCACCCAGAATGCAGTTCAGATAGCTGCTCTTCAAAAAGCACCAAATCCTCAGCCACACTGAATTGAATTCACCAGTAACTTTAGAATTCAATGTACTACAAAGAGCTCTACTTTCTGTTTAATGATTAAATCTTCCCAGGCTGTGATTCTGCTTTCAGAAGAATATAGTATTACAAAACTCTGGAAACGACTGCCTGCATTGTGACACAGGCTTGATCACTTAGTTGCTGTCTGATCGTGCATAATGAATTGATCAAGTTCTCTGTAAAATAAAGATAATAATAGCACATTCCTGCAATATTTTAAGATTAAGTGACTTAATACATGCAAAATGCTTACATAGCATGTGCAATGCAGAATTTCCTTCAATTTTTCTAATTTCTTTCATTTTGCATAGTTTTCATTGTTACATCTCTAAATTTACTCATGTTATCTTCAGTGTGATTAATATGGATTACTTCCATTTTTGTTTGAGACATAATAATTTTAGTCTTTACTGATTTAGTATTATTTAATATCTTTTGTGTCTCTACATTACATAATTGTATTAATATATATATCAAGATACGTAATTTACATGTGCTTCATATAAAGTCCATTTATTTTGATAATGTTAAGTATACAACCATGAAGTCATTTTTAAAAAGAAAAATGAATTTTTAAATTTCTATGAATGCCACCTACATTCTGATTGACTATACCATATAAATATCTCTCACTATTCACTACTTAAAAATAGTCCATGTCCTCAGGACCTTTACATTTGCTGTTTTGCTTTGCCTAAAAGCATATTTTCCAAAATTGCAACATTATTCAGTGACTTCACCAAGATCCTTGTTGAATGCTATCTTATGAAAGACAATTTCATGACATCCTGTCTAACATTGTTTAATTTTCCCAGTTCTGCCTCCATTTGCTTCATTTTTCTTCATAGCATTGATTGCCACCTGGCATAGTATTTGTGGATTTGTTTGTTTAATGTTATCTTTCTCCCACTGCCCAACAAGGCAGAGAATTTGATTCATTCACCTCTTTTCCTCAAAACTCAAAACAGCATCTCATTGTACATGCTCAATAAAGAACAGATGAAAATTACCAACAAACAAGAATGCAGTGGAAAAATTAGCTAAATAAGAGTCAACATACAAAGTTTAATATGCTTGCTGCTATTATAAGCCTGTCTTAGGATAAAATTGTAGGCAATTGACTTAAAATTAATAGAATAGTAGAGCAGTGATCCCTACCGCTGGTTGCACATTGGAAGTATGGATGAGTTTTTAAGTAAGACACTGCAAATACTCAAGTTTCACCACCAGAGAATCTAAAATAATTGGTCTGGAATTGGGTCCAGACATTAATTTTTAAAAACTCCCCAAGTGACCTTAATGTGCAGTCAGGGGTAACAAGCAGTGATATAGAAGAATAATTTCCTTTCTTTCCTTGCCTTTTGCTGAGACATCTCTTCAGTGTCCTCAGAGGCCAAAAACTGCAGCCACTGTCTTGCCTTCAAAATTCAATTTTCAAAGCCAGACACGGTGGTACACTCATGTAATCCCAGCACTCGGGAGACCAAGGTAGGAGAATCTCAACTTTATAGTGCAAATCTGTCTCAAAAATAAAACTAACTAACTAACTAAATAAATAAATAAATAATTTTAAAAAAACCTTCAGCCTTCTCAAGCAATGATCAGGGTAGATTTATGATTCTAGGCATTTATATCAGCAGCACATCTGTGATTATGTAGTGAGTATGTATTTGTGAACATGAGTTTGTATCTGATGGAGAGAGACAGGCAAAGAGACAGATAGAGACAAAGACAGAGACAGGAACAGAGATGACAGAGAAGCAGAGAAATGCATGGCGTAAGTATTCAAAACACTTTTTGAGCTTGTTCAGTCAGACATGCAAGAAGAGTTGAATAATTCAATCCTTTTTTCAAGTTCTATGAGATTTTTTAATTTTTCTAGTTTGTGACCCTTATTTATAAAACTATTATAAGAAATATACTTTTGAACTGTAACAGAAACACCTCCCCACCCCACATCCTGCCAGTATATGTCAGTTTCTTAGTTGCCCAGGTAGTACTTCCTCTTTCAATTCCAAATGCTTCTGGTCTCTTAGAAAGTCCTGGTCACTATGATGCACATTGTATACACCAATGCCTAAGCCATTCTGCCCCTGTGCTTCCTGCTTGCTTATCCCATATAAGCCCTAGACCACCAGAGATCAGTGCCTGATATTCTGGGAATGATCCCAATCAGTGTCCGTCAACATAAATCAATCTGCCTCCAAATCCTGGGTGTTATTTCAGTGTTTATGCTTGCCATTGCAGAACAGCATCCTCTCTTTTCCAGCTGGAACTCTAAGATCAAGTGCCAGCTACAGGAGAGAGATGAGCTCTAGGCTGAAAGTCACAGTGTGCAAGAATTTTTCTGAGATAGTCTCCTAGTCAAGAATCAAATAGCTGAAAATAAATTTCAAACTGATGCTAGCCTGAGGACAAGTCAGGTTTAATGTGCTAAAAGACAATAGTGAAAAGATAGTAAGATCAAGCACATGAGTCTGAAAAGATAGATGAAAACTGAAGCTAAAAGAAAAAAAAAACCCTCACTATGATGTAGGCAACACCATATCTGTAGCTTCTTTTGTGTATGGAGATGATCTAGTATTATTATCACCGCATTCTACTCAGACAATTTAGACTGTTTCATAACTAAAATATAGAAATAAAATGAGAAAAACTAAACAAAACAAAAGATCACTATGTTATTATTTTGTCGAAATACTCCCACATAGCTTGGATCTAATTTTTATCTTGCTAATCAGATTATGTTTGACTCTACTCTTTGGTTTCATTACTCAGAATCAATCTAGTCAAAGATTCACCAAAATAAACCAAAAAATCTACTCACTGAATTATATCAAAATAACTTTATAGTAAGTAAGCAATTAAATAGCTATGTTGTCAAAATAGTTATGTATAAAATAATTTGCATTTTTAAGATATATATATATAAAGATTTATATAATACCAAGAATATGCTTTTGTGAATAAGAATGCATATTTCTAATAGATAAAAAGCATTTACAGGAGAATATTATGTTTTAAGACAAGTGATGCAAATATACAAAGTAATCACAAAATATAAACAAGATTTACATCAAATATTAGAAGGGGAAAACCAGGAAGAGCTAATAATGCATGTACAAAAATAGGAAAATAAGTTGTGAAAATAAGATTTCCATCATAATATGATAAACAAATGTACTAGTTTAAATATATCTGGCTCCTCCTAGTTTTCAAAACTATTATATTTCCACTTAGTCTTTACACTAAGAAATTGAAGAATTCTTCTAACAAAATGATTAACATCCTCAATTATGTTTTCTGCAGACTATCATAATTACCCGCATGTTTTATTTAATTCTGTGGTCAGTCTGGGGCTTATTAGGAGCCAGGCACCACAGAGTAATTTGAATAAAGAAGGGTTGACATAAAGAAATATAAATTACTCATAGGATATTTTCAACTCCAGGGGATGAAAATAAGATAAAAATAATAAAAATAATTTTTTAAAAAAGATGAAGGACAGTAACAGGAAAAAACAGACTTGGAAAGAAAGCCCTACCCTAGGCTGAGGTTTGGATCTTACTGAATAGGGCATATTCAAAACACACTGGAGGCTGAAGATACTCACTCAGGGCCTCAAGTCAGAGCCAGGGAACTGAAGCTGATAGATTAAGAAGGGGATAATGTTAAAGCAATTCACTGGAAATCTGTTCATGGCAAGATGCTGTTTAGACTTCAGCAGAACTCACTGACAACTGGAGAGGAAGGGAGGAAGAAAATGCATTGAACCTATTAGACATCTCTACAGGAGACCTGTGGAGCTCTTACCTAGAAGTCACCTCAGTTATCCAGTGGGGTGCAGACCAATGGGCAGAAAAAGATGTGCATGTGAGTTGCTGATCAAGAAAGTGGATACAGCTCCTGAGGAACCTGAGGGACCAGTGGGAGACAGAGAGGTTTCACACACAGGGGACTTCTCTATCCACCTAGCACCGTAGAAGCCAGGAGGAGAAGGCTCATGCCACAAAAAGGAAGAGTATATTCTCTTCCTTCATTCTCCTTCCTACTCCCCACCCAGTTTCTACTATTGTTCCTTAACCAATAGTTTAGAGTTCTATTTTTGCTTAAGTGATTATTATGTTATTGTGTGACTAATTTTGCTGTATGTGTGTTGCAAAATAAATTGTAGCTAGCAGTGTCTTTTTTAAGATCAGTTTCTATTAAATGAGAAAACCCAAAAATCAATAGCTTTCCAAAACCATCAGCAACAATGACCTGCTCTAGGTTATTTCTTAAATTCTGAGGGTAAACAGTACCTATTGAGAAGATAAACACAACTGAGTACTACTTTGCCATAACAAAGAATAAACTTGAATCATTTATAGGAAAGTGCATACACCTTGAGACCGTAATGTTAAGTGAAATAAATCACACAAAGTTAAAGATCATATGGTTTCCCTCACATGAGAAATACAAAATATAAATACAGAGCAAAATAAAACATAGATAATAGAAAGTAGGGAGATAGATTTTTCTCAAAGGAGAAGGGGTTCAAGACATGGAAGATGAGTCAAAGAGGGTAGGAAAAGGGAATGAAAAAACAAGACGTGCTATGTACATGTACCAGCCTCCCATGAGGAATGTAATCGTCATGTACTGCAGACATGTACTAATAAGAAGTGTGTATTTCCATTTTTACATGAACATCAATGCATTATTAAAGAGTAAATTTAATAACACTAACAAATTATTTCTTATCTATAGAACCTACTTTCACAAAACAGAGTGTATCAAACCAATTCACTTTCATTTTAATAAATCTCATGTGAATTTATAGCTCTTTTTAAAAACTGTCTTTTTCACTTTCCAAACATTTGAAGAAATACCCTTAAAAGAGAAGCATTTAATGTGGTTTTGAAAATATGATAGAGAGGTTGGGGATTTAGCCCAGCAGCACAAGGGCCTGCCTGGCAGGCACAAGGTTGTGAGTTTGAACTCCAGTACCTAATAAAAATAAAAATAAAAATAAATAATAATAATAGAATAAAATAGTATTTAAATGGAAAAAATTACCTGATTCTCTAATTTTTTACTTATAAATTTTATGTGCAAGTATTGTTTATTTGTAGCGTTGAATGCCTGAAAAAAGAAATGCTTTCTGGAAGTCTGTGGCACTATTTAAACCTAAAACCCTCTAATTTTTGGCAAATACCTCTGAACAGATAAAACTACTCACACTGTTTCACAATTGGCTCTTTTACTCAGTATTTCAGAAGATATTGGAATCTCTAATATCCCAAGGTACAAAACTATATCTTATTTATGGGCCAGTTCTGACATTAGCATGTACATGTCCTACTGTAAAATATGTAGATTATTTATATTGAACATACATGTCTTTTTCATCTTGCTTGGGCTCTACATAGTATGTGGACAATTAGTATGCACACATGCAAAGTGAATTCTTGAATATAAAGCAAAAACTTTTGATATTAATGACTATTCCCTTACAAAAGACAAATTGCTTTCAAATAGGCTGTCTCAGTCACAATACAGTTAAATAATTATAAGACCCCAGTTCCCAGTAATGGTAGAAACTAGAAGAGATCAAAAAAATCATAAGAAAGGGCAACCCCTTCTTCTTAAATGCTACTGTATGACACAAAATATTAAAGAAGCACAGTGCTGGTTTCCTGTGAGCTGGTTCAATTCAGTGAGAAGATAGACTACATATGAAGGTCGGAAGTCACTTACGAAGGTCATAGGGTCAGGCTGCTTCCTTGCAGTGAGTGTGCCAGCCTTCTGTGAGTTGCTTACACAAGAAATAACTGGCACAAAAACTGAATCAGTCAGTTGTCTTAGGGAACAATTGGCACATTTTCTTGCCTCAGAGAAACATTGGCTGACATACTCAGTGACAACTATTTTCTATCAAATATACTGTACAAAAGTACCTAGCTAGGAACAATGGCACACAGCTGTACTCTCAGCCTGTGAGGAGACTGAGGCAGGAGAATCACAAATTCAAGGCCAACTTAAGCAATTTAATGAGATCTTGTCTCAAAATGACGTAAAAATGAAATCTCATTATGAGGCCCTGGGTTCAATCTCCAGTGCTTCAAAAATAAAAATAAATAAAAACAAAAACACCTGACAAAGCTCACACTGGGAAGTTTGTTTAATAACAGAAGGAATGTAGAACCAATCGTGGTTGGTTCTTTAATAGTGGTAGTTTACCCTAGTTATCTAGTTGTTTCAATAATAGAAAAATACTGGGTTAGAATTCTGTTCCTTCTGAGATATTTTTTCTCTCTTTACAAAGCCCAAGGAACCCATTTGTCATCACTGATATTATCTTCCAAATGCCAAAAATTATGAATTATACTGAATGCTCAAATCCCAACCAATCACAATTAATTAACTGAATTTGTGTGAAGCAGTATGACCCAAATGATATGGGAATTGCGACATCCCAAGGCAGAGCAGGATGATGGAAAGATTCTCTAAACCCAGTGAAAAATGTCATTTCACTTACATGATCCTATTTACAATGTAGAAACTCTGGAAGTCATTGTCAAGACCAATCATTGCAAACTTTCCAAAAACTCTGACAACCTCAAAATGATTTCATGAGCATCTAAGTAAGTCAGAGCTGCAAGTCATTCTTGGTTACTCAAGGGTTAGTTTATAAATTAAGTAGGTCCTGCCTAGAAGAAGCCTACATCTCTGCTCAACTGTTACATTAAAAAAAAATCCCCTCGATATAATTCTCATCTAAAATCTTTTCCATCCATTTTATCATCAAATCTCCAAGTCAGCCTCAGTCATACAAATTACATACAAGGCATAAACAAGGTGAGCTACAATTAGAGACAGATAAATTTTGCAAAACATCTTAGTGTTGATAAAGACCACTTCTTTTTTCTTCTCTCTTATCTACACTGATGTTCTTCTCTCTCCTTGTGCCTTTTTTATGTTTCCTTACTAGTACCAAGTAAATTTGCGACACAATGCATCATTCAGAAGAAGCTGGAATGTGCTTCCAAATGCTCACCTGCATAATCAGTTCTGAGGCACATACTGAAGTGATGCAATGCTTTTCTTCAGATTAGGGGATATGCATTAAATTAGAGAGAAATATATGCTGCTATTTAAATGACAGGAAAAAAAACAGGGCTCCTGGAATGAAAAGGATAGCAGTCAGACTGGTCATTTTCCTCACTGGCCTACTAAAGGACTGTGGGCTAACTATTGCCACAACTCTGCAATGTAGACTTGGAAAGCCTGGTTTCCAGAATGGGTATAGTCTTCCCAAGGGAAATAATAAAGTTTCCATAGGTCACAGAGATACTTCGCATTCCTTGTGTCTAAGAATCAGTATGCAAAAGAAGAGTCATCTTTGAAGGGTATTTTACTCTAGCAATCAAGAGAATGGAGTACTAATTTTACACAGCAGAGGGAGGTAGGAACTTGAATGTTTTTAGAGATTCTCTTGCTCCATTGTAAGTATGAATGAAGCAACTCTTACCTGGAAAAGAATATGGAGTCCCTATTAGGAAGCTTTTAAATCTTCTCTCACCCAATGAAATAGTAGTTCTGAATCAATAACACTTTCCAGAATGCTATCAGTTTCAGCGGGGCCTAGGGAACAGGTCTTCTGTAGGTTCAGACCCTGTCTGAATGTTTTGACCAGCAGAGCAACAGGTTTGATAGAGCCAAAGTAGATCTGGTAGATGAGGATGCTGTGGAATTTTGAAAAACTGAAGAGGAAAATTTCATAGCAATCATCCTAGAATTCCGGAGAAAGTTCATGGCTTCTCTCCTGTAGAATGATTCTCTATTTTGAGATATAGTATTTCTGTTTTGATACTAATTTCTAGAAAGTCTGAGTATCTTGTATTAAGATAAATGATAACATAACCAGAAAAAATGCAATATAAATTGCATATTTAAATATCAAAGCACACTAAGTCATGATGGTGGGTGAGTTCAGCAAAATCTATTGTACAATGGGAAATGTACACTTAGAATTGGACCCAAGAAACACAGGTAAACAGACTTCCCTGATTCCACCTCTGCTATGCTGACACTGCTTTTGCAGTTCATTTATTTGGCTTAGGCGAATTACTTATGTCTATCTTATAAAGTATAAAACCCAAGCCCAATTCCCAGATGGTTCCACACATTATGTGATTCATTACTGTCTTAGTTATTTTTCTTTCACTGCTGAGACAAAATGTCTGGCACAAATAAACCTTTCCTCCCTTAACTCTGGGTGTTGTCTCAGCAATGAGATAAAAGTAATTAAATTAGAACTTGGTACCAGGAACAGGACCATGTGGTTCAGCAGCCTTTGGGAATGGCCAATGGGAAGAGTTCAACAGGTTCAGAGATGTCATCTGAAAAAGTAGAGCTGAAATACCTTAGGTTGTACAGTAATGGAGATTTTGGTCAGAACTCAGAAGACCAGAAACCTGGTAAAGCCTAAGTTCAGGAGGTTTCTACTGGGAAAAGCACTGCATTGACTTTTTTTTTTTTTTTAATTTTGCTTATGGCCAGAGACTTTGCCTGAGACTGAGATTAACTTGTTTCATAAAAGAAATTTCAAGACAGTCAAATATTAAGGCATTTTCATCACTGCTGTTGGCAACTTTAGCCAGATCCATGTTGAGAATCAAGAGCAAAAAGTCCAGCAGAATGTTTCAAAATGTTTTGAGTATGGCCAGAAAGGAAGCTTCAGTAAAGCTGTGGAGTCCAAAAATAAAACAGAGGAGACCTTGATTGTTGAGAAGGAACAAGAGAATAGAAAAGATGGCCTGAGGGTACCACAAGAAGCAGCAGGATTCTATCCTTCGCAGCCTCAAAATTGCAAAAGTGAAAGACTTTGCTTTGAGAAGAAAGTCCCAGAGCACCATATTCAAGAATGGCAACAGCTTAGAGAATTTGTTGCTCAGAGTTAGATTAAGAGTGCTCAGTGATCCAGACACTTGTCCTGTACAACCAAGAGAGAGAGAAGTCTGACTATTTCTTCAGCTGGCAGCAGATTTTGTCATCACCCATGTTGTGATGGTTTTAGATGTATAGAGAATTCAAGAGTTGTGGGGTTAGGAAGGCTTCCACCCAGATTTCAGAAAAAAGAGAATTGGAGCCCAGGCAGTGTGCCCTGCAGAGGATAGTGTGTGAAATTGTGAGTGTGAAGCCAAAGGCACAGTGGAGACCTCAAAAGTTTGGAGAAGCCATGGATGTGGATCATCTGAGGGAAACTGAAAGGAGGGCACAGAGTCAGTCGCAGAGTGAAGCTATGTGAGTTACCACCAAGGACAGTGCCATAGGGATGGAGTCACTCAAGCTCTTTGGCGTTCATAGCATGCCACAGATTGCTGGGGATGCTGGAAGTGGAACTGTGGGATTTAATGTTTGCCCTTCTGGATTCTGAACTTGTTTTGTATCCCTATTTGTGACTTGTGAAATGGAAATGTCTGTCTTGTGCCACTCAATGTTGGCAGTATTTAACTTTCTTTTCATTTGTACAGGGGCTCACAGCTAAGAATTTGCCTTAAATATCAAAGGAGACTTTGGACTTGGACTTTCAGCAATGCTGAAATTGTTAGGACTTTGGCAATTCTCGGAGATGCACTAAATACCTTTTGCATAAAGGGATGTATATGAGTCTTTGGGACCAGGAGTGGAATGTTATGGTTTGTATCTAGATGTCCCTCCAAAGACCCATGCAGTTATAGGATTTTTTCTGATGTGGCTAAATCTGAAACATATGATGCTAGGTTTAAGGGTATGTGATTATTAAATCAGTTCACTGATTGGTTTGGAATAATCCTGGCTGGATTAAGGGTATGATTGCTACAACACCCACACTAGGGCAGGTAACCTGTATACAATATAAGGAAAAAAGAGTCTTGTCTCCTCTTCCCTTATTGCTGTTGCTGTCGTGTGGACACCACGAACTGTTCTCTGTGATGGCCCTCTGTCAAGCTAACCTTCCTTAGAGTGAGCCATATAAGTGCATCATCCATCAGAAGTGGGCCTAAAAGAAAGTGGCAAATGAACCCCCTCCTTCCACTACCACTGGGCAGAACTGTGATAAAGAAGTACATCTGATTATTCAATTTGTTTGGAAAACGTAACCTAACACAAGATAGATCCTTGTGTGTTAGCTAATGCAAAAGAATTGCTTTGTACCTAAAAGATATAAAATAGGAAGACTTGAAGATGCAAGAAATCTGGAAAGGAATCATGTAGTCAGAAACCTGAAAAAGGACCCAGACTATGAGGATTTTAGGGTATCATGTCAGTATCCCCAGAGAACCAGCAACACAGGACAGGCACTTCCCAACCAGGTAGGCAGAATGACTCAGGCATCCTCTTCTGTCTGTCTCAATACTAATTTAATAGGCCCATGAATTACACAGGTGGCAAAAAAGGCAGGTGCATATGAGATCCATAGCACTGACTCCTTCTCATTAAGTTGACCTATCTAATGACATTAACAAGAACCCAAACTTCCCACAGTAGCATTCAGCAATGGTCATTAGCAAGTTATCATTCCTCAGCAAGATTACTCAGCCTCTCAGGAGCAAGTCTATCACATGGACTGCTTCAGCCCTGGAAGAGACATTAGTATATCTTTGTAACAGCTGACACTTACTATGGATATGGAGATTTACTTTCCCTGCCCACAGTTCTTCTACCAAGAGAAAGAACTTAGAGGTTGCCTGATTTGTTGAAATATAACCTAATATTTCCTTGGCATTATCCCACTATACCAGACAACATGCCAGTCAATATTCCAGTCATCACTGAGGGAAATCTAAAAAGAGTAATGAAGAAAGAGCTCAATTTTATTATTTACAGCCTCTCAACCAACTACAGTGTTTTGGGCTCTTCTTTCCCATAGTGTCCTTTACTAAACACTTACATAGTTTCAGTTGGCTCCCACGTTAAAGGGGACTCAGTGATATTTAAGATTTAATAAAAGACACATGCACAACTTCAGATGCCATCAGGCAACCTCTTAGTGAAAAGCCTAGCATAACCAGTTTTGTGCAGAGTGCTTCACCTTAGCGAATCACACACCATTAAACCTAGAATCATATATTTTAGATTTAGCCTTAATACACACTGAGTATTCTGAATTTTCGCTGATAACCAAGCATAGGATGCCTAGAGCCACTCAATCAGCACACATATTTGTATGATCCCTAACTGTAAGATGGCCACTCTCCACTATTAGATTTGGAACAGATGACTGCATGCCCTTCTTTTCATCCCTTTGACAGACACGTCTAAGAATCACTTTCTGTGTGACTCTTCACAAGATGCGGTGGGACTGATCACCAGTCACCAAGAGGTTGGACAATTTGAACTCTTTCTGCTTTTCTCATTAGGTCGACTGTTCATTTCCCATCACTCCCTAAGATCATTTCAAAATCAGATATGGCAAATAACTTTTTATCTCAAGTTTTGGTTGAGAATCCAGTCTAAGAAATAGTTAGATCTTCTTTCTGTATAGAGAAGAAGGTAAATCTCTCACTTGTATTTCCTCTAAAAAGAACCACTTCTAATTGATAAAAAATTTTACTTTGTGATTAATTAAATAATTTTGGCATTTTATTATAACATGCGTAACTTTTACTAGTGATAATGGTATCGAAACTGCTTAATCATATTCATACAATGAAAAGTTGCATATAAGAGAAAATAGAATTTACCTATAATGATACAGTATTATGAGAATAAGTTCAATTACCATACCTTTTAGGATTTCCTCTATGTAATATACACACAGAAACACAAATATGTATTACCAAAAATAAAATAGACAACATCAAAGCTATTCTTTTAGAACATGAATTTTCAAAAGCAACAGATTTCTGAAATATATCTTGTAAACTTCTTTACATATCAAAAATATGTACTTTTTTACTTCAGTTGTATAGTATATTCTATAAAGCTATGCCACAGCTTATTTAATCAGTTATCTATGATAACTGTTTCCAACTTACTTACAAACAACGCTCCAATGGACTTCCTAAACAGCACAAATGTTTGAATTGTTCCATAATTTTCTTACAATATAGGGCTGATATGAAATTAAAGATGAAAGGAAATACATTTTTTAAAACCTTAGGTATATACAGAAATATTCACATCAAGAAACAATGTTTCTGCTTCATTACTTCCAACATTTCTTTATAACTTTACCACTGTTGTGTAACAAGAATGAAAATTTTATTCACCAAATGCCTCTATAGATATCTCTCTCTATCTGTCTCCCTATGTGTCTTTCTCTCTTCTTTCATCCCTACTCTACTTCTGTCTCTCTGTCTCTCTGTCTCTGTCTCTCTCTCTCTCTCTGTTTAATGTTAAGCCATTCAGAATTACTTCAGTTATAAATGAGTGCCATTGAAGTGCTTTCTTAGGTTCTGTTTATTTTAAACTATTTTTATGACCTTGAAGAATTTGAATGATGATCTTTGAAAATAAAAAATAAAATGGAACTGCTGTTTCTCCATAAGAAAAAATGTGGAATCATGAAATTCTCAGAGAGACTGAGAGCTAGAGAACAGAAGAAACAAGAGGGGAAAAGGGACATAACCAAGAGAGAAAAACAGTATCTACATGAGCAGAAGAGAAAGACTTTGAAATTTGAGAAGGATAGAGGCAGAAAGGGAGGGGGAGACAGAGACAAGACTCGTATTAAAGAAAAACTGATAAATTTAAGGAGAAAAGGAGGTATTATAAAAAACAAAATTAGGATAGTTACAGGAAATGAAGATATTTGAAAGAGGAGATAAATAAGAGCTCTAAAATGGTCTGCTATATGTATAGCACAGATATCTGGGGGGGAAATCTTCAGTAGTATCTATCTTTTTAACTTGCAAGAGACAAAAAATAATTTCTCCTCAGCCTTCTGAGCTCTTAGCTGAAACAGACCCTGGGAATTAAACAGAGATTAACACAAGAAAGATAAAAATTAACATTCAAGTTCTATATATGGGGTGTGCATTACTTGTCAAAATAATTGGGACCAGAAGAGTTTTAGATTTCAGAGTATTTCAGGTTTTGGAATATTTACTAGTTAACACCCTTAATTCAATATCCAAAATCTAATTTCAGATTTGGACCTTTTGGGATTGTAGATTTTCAAGTTTGGCATAGTCTGAGATTCCCAGAGAATCACTAATGTTCAAATAAGTGATTCAATCTTACGGTATTTAGTAATGTTAACAAACAACAGTGAGTTTTTAGAGAAGTGACAATATAAAAGAAAAGAATTTTGAGTCTCCAAGGTTGGGAAGCTCTGAAAAACACAGTTTTTAGTACAGTTTATGCACATTGTTGTACAGTGGTCTCTAGGTTGGTGGTGATTTAAAGTTAACTCCTGTGAGCGATCTTTTTTGTTTCCTGTGGAGAGAGGAAACACTTCACTTTTGTGAATGTGTGTGTCTAAGGAGGCCTAGAGGTTTTTTGTGTATGTACTTCTCTGCTGTGTCCAGCTAATGGTAATCCTCACACTAATGGGATAAAATTTGATGTGGCACATTCTGGTTCCTTACATACTAATGCTATTGATCAAGTAGAAGAGAGAGAACTTTGGGGTGGTGCTAAGTCTACAGTCTTTCATCAGTTTGGCAGCCATTCTTCATGCTTTGTCACAGCTTCTGGCATGCTGAAATTCTCAATCTGTGCAGCTCTGATCCAGGGAACAACACTTAACGTGGGTTACAAGACTAAATTCAAATTCTTTTGTCACCTTCTAAGTGATGGCAAATCATTCAAAGTCCTGTAAGACAAAATTCCTTCACTAAGATGGTTTAAAAGATGACAGTTTCAAACATTCTGGATTACTGTGCAAGCTATATAATATAATATTTGACGTAAATAATTTTCAAAATGTCTGCTACATAGTAAGTAATCAATGCATGTCTCATGAGTCCAAAAATGTAAGCTGGATTTATAGAAATACAATAAAGACAATGACCCAAAATAAAATGTGTAAATCATTAGAAATTAAGTAATAAGGAGGCAAAGGAATTTTGCAACTGTGTAAAGCAGGAATTGTCCAAATAAAATTTTCTCTAATTTGATTCCATCTCCTGTTTTTAATACTCATATTGTTGAATTTCTATGTAAGATAATATATTGAAGCATTTCAATGATGACTGTTTGGCTCTCAGGTGTTTGAAAACAGCCTAAATCAAAAAACATCTCACTAAAAACCAGTAATAGTGTGAATTCTTATGATTTTTCAAAGCATCTTTAAATATTAACGTAATTTATGAAATATAATATGAATATCTTACTTTTTTAGTATCTGTGTTTACTGCCATGATTAGAAACATTTAGAGTTATTTAACTTTGCTCATAACAATATGTTTTATTGACATATAAATATATTGAATTACAAAACTATGCACTAATTATGTTTCTTCAAAAGACATTGACAGAGACATCTCTAATAATCTATTATAAAAACAGGTACTTTTAGAGTGTTTTTAAAATGAGTTATTGATCCATCTAATAGTTCCAAACAAACAGTGAATGGCCATCATTAAAAATATTTAATGACTTTCAAAGTAATAATTATTCACCTAATTGACCATAACAATTGCTCTGGTACAGATATAGTATGTCATTTAATATCTAGGTGAAGTCTTTAAGTACTAAGATTATTCATTCTTTGTGTAACCATAGAAAGGTGGGCTAAAGGGCAGAAGTATCAACTTCATTTCTCCCTCTTACTATATGGAGTAATTTTCAACATTTTAAAATCAAGTCATCACCATAGGAGTAAATTAATCTGTCAAAATGGGTTGGAAGTTTAAGTTTGAGATGTACAATGTCCTCAATAAATTAAGTGTATTTTTCTAAATTCCTTTCTTTCTTCAGTTTCTTCCCCCATTCTTCCTTCCTTCCTTTTGTTCTCACTTCCTTGACTTCATTCTCTCTTTTAAAACTGTTAACTAACCACTGCTCTCCAGGTACAATGTTAAACCCTGGCACTCAGTATAGTACGATCTATTTTTTTCTTCATATCCTAGTAAAATAGAAAAAAATTATGATGAAAAGTCACAGTACAATATGTAAAAGGTTTTGATAAATATATACAATGGCATTACAGAAATTGTCTTCAAATTCACATGGGTCAAAGAAATCTCTAGAATCAGTGCAGTTAAGAATCTGAGCTTTGACAGAAATTTCTCTAAGGAAGTAGCTCTGGAGAGCTAGAGCATGCCTATGGCCTATGACAAGGAATCTATATTTGACTTAGCCCGAATTCTATGCTTTGAGTTAAACTGTCTTCCTTTTGGATTTTCCAGAAATTACACAATTCCTATGTCTGTCTCTTAATTAAGAACTCTGTGACAGGTTGGGAAGCTTAGCATACATCTAGATCTTGCATTTCCTTGACCCTGTTGTGCAGCATTTAAGATCTACTATAGCCCTTTGGAAGTTATACAAGAAAGAGAAATTAAAGGCTACTGAATTTGCAGTGAAGTCATACCTGAATTGACCACTGTTTCTGATCCCTGTGCCTCTGAATGCTTGTTTGTTTGTTTGTTTCATTGATTTTTTGAATTAACATCATTGTTTCTATACAAGTGGAGACTAGTTACTCAAAATAGTCTCCTTCCTCATACTTAGTCCTCTCTCCCACTTATTACTGACAAGGAAGCATTGAGTTTTGAATTCATGATAGCAAAAAAAGTTTGAAATTGTAGCTTCTGTTGCAAAGCAAATTAACAATTATGGGAAAGGAAGAAAACTGTATACCAGAGTTCAAAAGGATTATAGAGAAAATACAACCTCATTATCATTTGCTAAGTCACAGCCCAGTATCAGTTGGATTGAAAATCAAAATATCATGAATAGGAATGCTCGCTCGCTGTAACTAAGAGTCACATGGTATTACAACCTAGGAATTCACAGTAACAAAATTTACCTTTGGATTATGTATATCTATTTTTATGTTTAGAATTTTAAACAGCACAAATAGAAACATTATGATTAACAGAGGGTTAAATATATAGAAGAAAGCAGAATCCCATGCATCTGATCACTGTATTTCATTTCAGTGTGGCTGGCATATGAAATGTGCTCATGTGTGTGTATATATGCCATCATGTCGAATATACACTCTGTGCACTGGGTGAAAAGAGGGAGATGATAAAATATGAGCCTAAAGAGGTAAGTAGAAACACAACTTACTAAAGTGCTTTAGAAAACCAAAAGAGGATTTTGATTTCAGATGTGATAGAGAACAATAAGGAGGAAGTATAAAAGAGCAAAGTTATTTTCTGCAAAATTTACTCTGACACCTAAATGAAGGATAGATGAATTAGGAAGGGATTGGAATGAAATTAACCAAATCAGTAAGAGCTTAGATGTTGCAATAATTGAGTCAAGAAATAACCTGTACTGCAATTAAGCATTGCAATAACCATAAAGAAAAAGTGATGGATTAAAGAAATATTTGATCGGCAGAATTGTGTTTGAAGATTCATTTATTATGAGTCTCAATAAGTAGAATGTTTGGTGAATCCTATGTTTTAAAACTACAACTAGCGAAGAAAAGTGGACATTTTCAGAGACAAGAAAAAATAATAGTGTTCTTTTATCTGTGGGAAAAATGTCAGGTGAGATCATGTGTTTATGTGTTTATTTTGGGACATGTTGATTTTTCAATGACTGTTGTCATCTATTTTATGATGTCCAATAGTCAATGAGAAATATGTATGTGGGCCTGAGGGGAGAGGTTGGACTGAGCGATATTAGAGACATAAATTTAAGTTATAAAACTGAAAGTCATAAACAGGAGTCATAAAATGTGAACTTAAACTGAAGGATGGTAAAGCAAATGCCACAGACAGTAGATAGGAAAAGAGTAGTTGCAGACTGAAGATTGGATTACTTATACATGAATGGACCAACTTTCGGAGAGGAGCTCTTAGTGAGTCCAAGGAAGAAATGGTCAAAAAGAAGAAAAAAGATTACGAGAACTTGAGATCTTAGGATATAAGGGAGAATTAGAATGCAAAAGGGAGAGTTCTAAGTAGCATCAAATGGTGCATAAAGTTGTTCTAAAGGGATGGATTTCATTTATAATTAAGAAGCATCAGTAGTTTTAGCATAACGTTGGGCAAGCGAAAAGGGAATCCATAAAGAAATCCCAATGACCAATGAAAATATATCTTTCAGACACTACCTACACATACAGGCCATACTTGTTGTGGATGGCATTAGAGAATAAGATCTGAAACCACATGAAATGGAAAGTGCACAAATGTAAATGAATAAATAATTGTCGTCTACTTTTGTTACACCTTGTTTTGTTTTGTTTTTAGTTGGGAGTCACTTAGGGCTACAAGGATAGTTTGCTTACAAGGAGTCAGTGTACAAAGACTGACTGAATACTTAATATAAGAAATAACTAGAAGAGAGGTGTTCTAATATATTGATGGTGCTAGTAGCCTTGAATGTAAGAATGAGATGTTCTGTTAAGCAGGCAAGAGATAAAAACAAGAATAACTATAGATATACTTGGGATTTCTTGCCAACTTATCTATAATAAGAGACAGAAAATTCCTGCTACAAAATGTGGATCTGGAAGAAGAGAATGTGGATTTGAATCCCAGGTACATTGTTTGGGTGAGTTTCTCAGGTTCATTCAGTCTGTTTTCTTATGCAATGAAATTAGTGATACATACCAAGCGATACAATTACTGCTTTGGCTTAAATATGAAGTATAATCAAAAGACTCATGTATTGATAGTGTGATCTCCACTGCAGCAATGACCGGAAGTAAGCCCTAGAAAGATATTGGATCATGAGCATGCTGACCTCTTTGGTGATTAACCCAGTAATTTGCTCCTAGCTGAAGTGCTATTGAGAAATGGGGCCCAGATGGAGGGAGCAGGTCTCTGGCAGTGTGCTCTTGAAGGTGCATCTTATCTCCTGCCCCTTCCTTCTCTCTGACTGTCTTGTTCTGTCTCTGTTTCCTTGCAGCCTGAACTGAGCAGCTTTTCTCTAAGGTTCCTTTCACCATGATATATCTGCCTTGAAGCTAACCAAACATGAGATAAAATTTCTGAAATTGTGAGCCAAAATTAATCTTTCCTCCTCTAAATTATTTTTCTCAAGTATTTTTTCATAGCAGCAACAACAAGACTGACCAGTTCAACTACTGCACAGAAAGTTGTTCAAGGTCAGAAGCTATTATTTTCTTCAGGAAAATAAAATAGACAATACCCATTTGGCATTAAGAAGTCAGTTGTATGATAGAGGTTTTATCTATTGGAAAGAGTATGAGGGGCAGTTGCTGACTACAAAAGGTGTCACTTTGGCTGAATGAAGTTAATACCATTATCTCAATATACAATGACTAAACATCCAGTCACTTTAGAGCTCCCGTTTCATTTTATACCACACCATTTCATACAGCTTCAGTGGTTCCTGTTTAAAATCTATTCCTTCAATGTCAATTAAATTTATTGAACATTTTGTGTACTGCAGGTACCATTCTACATTATGGAGGTTTAGCACTGAGCAAAATACACAAAACTTTCTGTCCTCATGGAATATTGGGCAAGCAGAATGCATACAATAAGCATAATGAAGCATCAAAATACAGTTGATAGTACGTAAAATAGTGGTAAATTCTAAAATGAAAACAAACCGTGGGACTAGGAGGAAATAGGGCCACAGTGTGAGAGAAGATGACATGGAAGGCCTTACTGAGAAGCTGAGAGCTGCCTGAAGACCAAGGAGTGGTGCGGGATCGAGTCATGTGGATAATGGGGAAGGGTTCTCCAGACAGAGACAACAGTAAATTCAAATACCCTGAGGCAGACACACCCCTGACAGGGTCTGTAAACAAGAGAGTCAGCTGGCAAGGGGTGAATAAGAAAGTGGTGGAAAGTTAACAGGGCATTGCAAGAATGTTGATTTTACTCTAACTGAGAGAGGAAGTCCCTGACATTTTAAAATCTTATTCTTGCTCTGTGTTCAGTAAGGGGTAAAAGAGAGGCAGGGAAACCAGTTAAAAAACTATCACAGTAACAGAAGCAAGTGGTGCTGGTGGATTAGACTGGAGTGGCTGCAGAGGAGGTGGGAAGGACCTGAAGGTAGAGTCAAGGTTCCGTCCCCAGTCACCTGGTGATATTTTAACACCTGTCTCTCTGACTCCTGCATATGACTCTCATTTGCTTCTCAATGTGGAGGCAGAAGACAGATAATAACTATATTTTTTCTTTCCCATTTAGTCAAATTACCTTCTGTTTATTTCTCTGGACTTTGGCATACCAACAAATTTCATAACAAGATTCAAGGATTAGTGTATTTTATTTTAGGCTTCCTCCAACATGACAGGCAATGTATTTAAATAATTGAAGCAAATGTTTTAGCCAGAGTCAGGGAAACAATATCTAATACTGTGACCTTATGCAATTTAGAATCTCATCTCTCTTAGTCTGTTTTTCCAATAGTAGAATTGGGATATTAATTTCTGTCCTTCCAAATTAATTCCCAGGGCTAATTGGGTCAAAACTGACAGCACGTTTTGCAGAAATATCATATATTGTTTGTGTTCTCACATATGAACAGATTCTAAGCTTCTTCAGTTTGCCTTTTACAGTTTTTCAGTCCTCCAGACTAATAATCAAGCTGCTTAATTTTTACTTAACTTTGATCTTCTCTATGAGAGAACAATCGATAGAAACTACAAAGAGCTAATTCTTCCCAAGATACTCATAGAGATTGAATTTATCTGCAACAAATAATATTATTTTGAATTAAAATCACAACTAATACAATTTTTTAAATTTTTATCTTCACAAGTGCTTGTCTTTCACTTCTCTTATTCAGTCCTGCTGCAAAATTTTAATTAAATATCATAGGTTAGAAATCAAAGGCATATTATTAACAATTGTGATTATTGGTGGAATACCCATACACTCATCACAAAATGAAA
>RJWM01006386.1:0-84758 GCA_004363535.1 Dasyprocta punctata
ATGATAAAATGCCAAAGAAATTCTGGGAGTAATTTGTAACTTACTTAGAGGGTTTCTCAAAATAGATCAAGGTACATGGCAGTTTTATGATTTGCACTGTCACACCATGGGAAAGTTAGTAATCCTTTAAACTCCTTGCTTAAAGTATTTCAGATATTCTAAAAATGAATTAACCAAAAAGATAGCTTGGAGCTGATTTATTCAGTACTCCATTTTTTAATCCTAGAGAAAGGGGAAAATTATTGTTCTGTTACTCATTTTAACACTGATTTCAGAGAGGCATACATTTTACCTCGCAGCTCTAGAATGGAAATAAGGAAGGAAGAAGGAAGGAAGGGAAGGGAAGGGAAGGGAAAGGTAGGGAAGGAAAGGGAAGGAAAAAACAAAGGGAATGAGGAAGGAAAGAAGCTGATGAAGAAAGATAAATTTGTAGCTGTCATTTTTATGTTAACTTTATTGTTAATGGATCTTGCCTTAGCTCTGTTTTAAAAATTCCATTAAAACTGGCATTCTTTTCCTAAAATTAAATCATGCTACAAAGGAGAAATTTAAGCATGAAGAATTCAAGAGCAAAAACCTGAATTAACGCTGTAGACAGTGCCTCTACTAGCAACAGTAAGCTTAAAGCATATGGAGGAAAATTTCACCAGCACATGCTCAATGGCTTGAAACATCAATAAGCCTGAGTTAAGAAACAAAGCAGTGGAATTAGCCAGGAAGACCTGGGTTTGTATACTCTGGTTAATAAAGCTCCTGTAATTTAAGAGTAGATCCTTCTATATTTTCTAAAGGAGGGTAAAGTCTATGATCTTAACACTAGTAGATTTAAGGGTCAAGTTTAGTTCTTTCCAGAGGCTAAACAAGGATTTTCGGGGAAAATAAATCTACAAATACCATCATTTCCTCCCTTTTTATTTGACATATTACATTTGTTCATGGAGATCATACTTGTTTATAGAGTGTAGTATGATAATTTAATATAAGTATATGATGTATAAGAATCAAATGATTAAAATGCTGCATATGATGAGGATTGTATACTTAGTGAAGGTTCTTATATGTGAGTATATTTGTAAGTGCACTTATATGTGCATGTCACATATATTTATTTTATAAATTCCATTGAACTAGAAATATTCTTCTGCACTGTTATCTGACATGTTAACACTGACTTATCAGATATGGCTGCTAAACTAATCTTGTTAAAGATATTTGAAGTTCAAGTTTTATCAGTCCATATGGATATATTTATTTCTAGAACCAGCTAATTCACTCAATCTATACCTTTGGGAAAGAATGGCCCCATTGTAGCTAAACATTCAAAAAGACAATCCAAAAATGTTTATTGTAAATTGGAAGAGAATCTTTTATTGACAGACCAACATCAACGATTAATGCTAATACATTAAATTTATAGTCTCTTACCTAGACAATTTTGTTTTTAGAACTAGTTAAGGAAGGTGAAAAAAAGTGGAAAAGTTTACAAAGATGTAGGAATTTATGATTACCTTGACATGATCTAACATAAAAGTTCTTAATTTAAAAATATTTATTTATTTAAACATTGCTCAGATTCTATATCTAACTCTCCTAAAATATATGTTGTCAAACTAGCTTAGATGAGTGTGTATATATATTTTGATCTAATAATACCAGTGGTAAGAATCCTGGCACATTATAGACCTTTAATATTTACTGAATTGGCTTCTATTTTGAGTTAGCCTTGATTTTCAATAGATGCAAGTGAAAATTTGCCTTAACAGAATGTTTATTCTGTTTGCTTACTTAAAAACTGGAAGAGCAGAATTGGCCATTGCTTGGGAATCAGTTTTTGTTCCTTAGTGTAAGCAACTCCTATCATACCTATTTTCCAAACACAGCAGATTCTTTGGTAGAAACTTTGCAGGTCCAGGAGTGTCAAGTAGTGGTATGGTATTTGCCTAATATGTGTGAGGGCCTGGGTCTGACCTCTGTCACTGCAGTGAGGAATTAATAAAAGCCCATGTGATTCACAAAAAAAAAAAAACCAGAAAATTCAGGAGGGCTACCTGTAGTACTCTCTTCTCAACAAAAGAGAAGTCTTAATTTTGTATCAGATTTTTAATTTAAATGAATATTCATGGAATTAGAAAGTTATTATTTATCTGTGTCATTCCCTCACTCCACTTTCTGACATCCTAAAATAGAAGGCAGTTAATGTAGGGCATAGTAATGAATATGTGATCAAAATGAATTTTTAAACTATGCCAGTAGAAAGTTAATAGATGCAATGAATACAGGGATACAAAACCTTACTGGTTTTCCCTGTATTCGTTGCATCTATTAACTTTAGCAAGCTTGTATTAAGCCCTTACAATATTCCAGACATTTGCCTGAGCACTGGGGATTCAGCAAGCCTATTTTCTGCCTTCATCAAATATACATGTCACAATGTAGATAGGTAAGACTTGCTGAGAAAAGATACAGAGTATCTAATCTAGCTGACAAGGATGCAGAGAGAGTCAATAGATGATTCACATTCCACAGTAAGTGTGAAATAAGCAAATGAAGAAAGGAAAGACATTTGAAAATAAGAAATCACATGAACAGAGGCATAAGTGCAAGAGAAAGCACTGCACACTTAAGAAAGTTCAAATTTGGTAAGGATGGAGCATAGGATCTGAGTGGAGACATGTGAGCTTGAAGTAGAATACAAACTTAGTAATAGATAGGGAGGAGTTACACCAGGACAATGTTGCATGTAGTATAATTTACTTAAAAAGCAATATATAAACCTATAAAGGGCAAGAAAGTAAAACCTGATAGTATGATCTCTAAAGCATTATAAGGATGTTTAATTATTAAGAATATGAATGCTAGGAATGTCACATATCTCTAGAGGTTAAATTTTTTCTTGGAAAATAAATATATAGCTATCATAGTTCCAAAGCATTGAGCTCAAAAATCATGTGTCCTTTCTTTTTTGTTAACTCTCAAATGTATGCACGCTAGAGATTTTTTTTTAAATCAATACCACGTTGTGATATATTAAGTGAATTCTTTTTCAAATGGAAGTTAGGAATTCAGAACTAGTATTATTTAAAGCAACAAGAGCACCATCCTTAAATAAGTTACTAAAATACTAATTTGTTGGACAATGTTTAAATTTTGTCTTCTTATTCCTTAATTTTGAAAATGTACAACTGTTTCAATATTATTCAAAAGTATGAAAGATGACATACTGTCACTCAGCTATCCACTCAACCTCAGATGTTAGGTCAAATCCCTTATGATTCATTATTTAATTTTTGACACAAGCAGCTTGATACTTTTTAAAAAAGCAATGGATTAAAACAGGTGGCTGAGGTTGACTGGTATCCCCAGGAGTCACGCAGAAAATCAGTTTGAGAGTTGAGTTTAAACACTGTGACCTTGAGTTTTCATTCTCCAATGTTGACCACTGGGCCTTAACATACCAACTCTGAGAAGTGCATAAAATTTTTATGCTTCAGCATCCTTCTTGACCTGGTCTCAAGGCAGCAACTTGGCTTAAAAAATCTACAGGAAGATATTTTTGTACTAGCTATATATTCCCTGTCAGTTTTATTAATTGATTGAACAGAAAGAAATGTGCTGAGTTAACAGCAAGCTGAACATGTATATAACCAGCTTGCATAATTCAATGTCTCAATCTGACTGTTAGATCTATCCTCTTGAGGAAAATTAGTGCTTTCATTTGGTGAGGGATGTTGAAGGGAAAGGAAGTTCAACTCTTTGAAGTAGTTCTTCACTACTAACAATGGCAAGTTTTCTTTTATAAAAAGTCTTTAGGAATTCAACTTTTATAATGAAATCTGAAAATAATCAGAGACTTTACAAGCTCATTCAATGGAGAAAATTTAAATTTTGCACAAAAAGTAACAGTGCCATTCTGATGAGAAATAGCTAACAAGTATTTGGAAGAATTGAGATATTTTAAGTTGAATCCAGAATCCTAATTAAAGCTTCTGTAGAAAGGTGCTTTCAAGCAGTTTTCTTATATTTCTGCCAGGGTTTAATGCTAGATTTTCACCAAAGTTTCAGAAACTGCTTTGTATCCTTTTCTCCAATCTATGTTACCACTTAACAGAGCAAACCCTACTCCCCTGAATTACATGCATACTAATGTCACCGGGTATATCTGAATGTATATCCCACCCAAATTCATGTGCTAAATCCTAATTACCAAGATAATAGTATCAAGAAATAGAACTTTTGGCACATGATTAGGTCTTGAAGGCAAAACTCTCTCTAATGGAATTAGTGCCCTGATAAATTAGGACAAGAGGAGCTCTTTTGCCTCTTCGTGTATGTAAGGACACAACCCAAAGACTGGTTCTATGAATCAGAAAGAGAGACTGTCACAAAACTCTTAATCTAGTGACATCTGATTTTAGCCTGCAGAACTGTGAGGATGAAATATCTGTTATTAAAGCTATTGAGTCTCTGGTATTTTGTTATAGTATCTTAAACAAGATAGGATATGATGGCAGTCGATTATCTCAATATATTAAGATATTCAGAAAGAATGAAATAGCCATGAGACTGGTGAATTCTGAGCTCACCATAGTAAATTACTTCAGAGTCAAAACAAGCAGTTGTTTCTTTTATGCTGTTGTAGGAAGATAAAGATACACTAAATGTGTTTGCATATGCAAGTATAGATAAAAGAAACTATTAAAGATGAATCTACTGGGATTTATTTGCTTTGACTAAATTACTGCCTGCTTTTCTGTTACGCTTGTGATTAAGGAAAAACGCAAAATGAAAAGATGGACCTTCGTGTGCTACAGAAAATTATAGGGCCAGTCCAGACAACTCTCTTGTGGTTGTGGCAGCACTACAGTGCCAAACAAAGTGAGATCACTGCGCCCACCGAGCTGCTTCAGGACGATGTCAGTGTGCCTGTGAGCCAGAGCTCCAGTGCTATGTACAAGGAAGGACAAGCACTAAAAAGCACTTTTCAGTTCCATTAGCTAAAACATGTGGTGTGTTCTTGTTCTGAGTAGTTATGCCACTAGCGAGTGCCAAGAAAAAATCTATACAGTTCAATAAGTGGCTCAGATAACCCTCCAGGATTCTCAGAGCAAAAGCACTTCAGAACTTGGGTTGTCTAATTTTTAGTTAGGATATTAAATCTTACTTTAGAACTCAAGAAACATTAGCGGGCATAAAATGCTTTTTAGTCTATAAAATTTACATTGTGCTAAATCTATTTAGAGTGTGACATACAGAATTTTTTATTAATTTTATTGGTACTTTTTGCAGTACATAATGATTATATTCCTCTTTAGGAGATGCTACATGTGCATAATACATAAATGCAAATGTTATGGCATATAAATGCACACAGAAATGTATGTGTGTGAGAGTGTGTAGTTGATGACATTTTTCTAGCCTCTATTAATTGAGTTGCCATGAAAAATAATCATGCATGGAGTTAAAATTATACTTACCTTTTTATGCCTTTTGTTTGGTCTCTCATTTTTTTGTTACTGTTTTCAAAACTAGCATAAGTTGAGATTTCTAGAGTCATGCTCTTGCTGTGACGACTGTATTGACTGTATTCAACTTCAACGAAGTGACTTCAGTGTCTTTGCATTGAGTCAGCTTTGATCCTACTCAGCTAAGCTAATTACTCAAAACTGAATAAGCAAAACTTACGGAAATTCATTTAGGGTCAAGTGCAGTGCACTCTCACCTAACACAGTAAAATATACTTTAGAGGTAATCCTTTCAGTGCAAACATGCCTTAGTATTTCAACATTTTCTATGTAAATAGTTTATACCCTCAATAAACTACAGAGAGACTATATATTTAAGTAGACTTACATTTAACTCTTACACCAGTAACTTAGCCCCATCAATGCAACTAAATTTTTGGTGACACAAGAAAGAATGAAGGTGTTGTAAAGTGTAAAAGTACACGGAACTGGACTGTTTCTTGGAGTAACCTATGAGGTAACTTGCATTAGCTACACTGTATGCTGGAATTATTGGGCTCAAGCAAGCAATGCGCTTTCTGTTAGGAAGATTCATTCTTGCATTTGTCTTAAAGTGATGTGCTTCTTTCATTTTCTTTCTTCTGATTTACCAGAAATATTTACAATATGCAGGAGGGAAGCAAACCGTCTCCTTGATGGTTGTAACTATAAACAAAGAAGCAGCAATATCTTTCTCTCAGTTTTTGAAACAGAATTGTGAGGTGATAGGGCCAGAAGGGACTTCAGGGATCATTCAGTTGATCCATCTACCTTCAGGCTGGACTGAATCCAAACTTACCTCCACGAACTACTATCTCTACCCTATTTGGAAGACTTCCAGGTGAAAGAAATTCTAATAACCATTGTTATAAATGAAGTCAAAGCTTAACAATCCATACCTTATGCAAGTACTTGTATTTTGTATTATAAAGTTCATCATGCTCTCTGTTTTTAGCCTTTTCTTTCCAGAAAGCTTTATTTCTCTGTAAGTTAATTATGTTTTTCTGCATTTCTCCACATAGCCATAAATTTTGCAAACCACTAATGTTATGTACCACCCCTTACAATTGATCTAGACACAATTTATCAATATCTGACTCATATTCATTGTAATTGGCTATGATAGCTCCTGAGTGCTAATATTTTTCATATATATATACATATTTTATTATTGAACATGTCTTACTTATGTCATGTCAGTTAAAAATTATGTTTGGTTGGGAATAACACAAGTCTTAAAAAGACTAGCAACTAAGATAGATGTTTATTGTCTTTGCATTGGAAAAGTGTCAGTAAGTAGACTCTGCATGGAAAATAAAATGGTTCCATGACATGGTCCATGTCCCAGACTCATTCTTTATTTATGTTCTCCTATCCCTATCACTGATCCTTCTCAAGGTAGACTAATAGTCAAAAAATTAGTCAAGCTAGACTACTGCTCCAAACGTTACAACTGCATTCCAAGAGGGAGTCAGAAGAATTAAGTATTCTAATGAAGAAAATCATCTTTGCTTTTTAAGGAACTTTCTGAAAACCTAGTGGAACAATATCTAACTTTATCTCGTTGACCAACATTTCACCCTCAGTCATCCTTATTTGCATGAAAGACTAAATACTGTGATTTTAGATGGATAAACATTGCTTCAATAAGATCAGATTTGGAAGGAAAATAGATATTCCGCAACGACCAGCAGCTTATATTGGGTATTTTAGTACAGCAAGTAAGTGCTGAACCCTATGGGAATAATCTGAATGAAACAGTGAAACTGGTCATCAATTAGCTCTGTGGTTTTCATACGAATATATTTGAATAATATCATTAAATTTTTTTTCAGTTTGTCTTAGTTACTTTTCGCTCGTTGTTGAGACAAAATACCTGATGCCCAAAGTTAGGGAAGGAAAGGTTTATTCTTACAGTTTCTCAGGAGTTTCAGTACATTAGTTGGCTCCAAGTCAGCATTGGGTGGTGGGTCTATGGTTCATGGTGGCTGCAAGCCACAAGGCATGCTGGCGAGAGAGAGAGAGAGAAAGAGAGAGAGAGAGAGAGAGAGAGAGAGGCAAAAGCGGAAGTGAACAAGAGGAAGACCCGCCTTCCCTTACATTGTATGTCGGCTCCACCCCTGGGTGGGCACAGCACTTACATTGCCAGACAACAAACCAATAACAAACCAATAACTCAGCCCCATCAAAAGTATATGAGGACTTGGGGGTACATAGCATACCCAATACATTCTACCCCTGGACCCCCAAGGACTCATTTATATCCTTACTACAAAGGCATTTAATCCCTCTCCAAGAGTTGCCAAAGTCTTAACAGTTTCAGCACTGTTGAAAAGTCCAAGTCCCAAATCTCCTCCGAGATCTATGGCAAACTCTTAACTGTAAACCCTTGTACAAATGAAAACAAGGTTAAGCACTTCCAACATATAAAGGCACAAGATAAACACTACCATTCCAAAAGTTACAAACGGGAATACAAAGCATTGGAACCAAACCAAGTCCAAAATCCAGCATGGCAAACATTGAGTCCCGGAGTTCTCGGCTCAGCATCTGAAGTAATCTGGTTACAAGCTCCAACAGGCTTGAGTGACTCCACCCCTGCGGCACTTTTAGGTGTTTTAACTTCCAAAGCCTTCCTTGGATGATCCACATTCCTTGGCTCCACCCTTACATTTTTACACATTGCTCTCTGCAGGCGAGGCGGAAGCTGCCTTAGCTTTTCCTTGTACTTAAAACCAGTGCCACGCGGATGCCACCAAGGTCCGCTGTGAGCTGGAGTAGTAGCCAGGCTTTCCTCTCTCTTGGCTGTAGGGGTCAACTGCCTGGATCGCTGAACTCTCTGAACCTGATTGTGAGGAATAACTTCTCTATGTTGCCATTCTGGAATCTGGTGTGGCCGCTGCCATTTTGGGACATGGCGTGGTCTCTGTCGCCACTCTGGGACAAGGCACTCTGCTGCTTTTTGTCACCACTCCGGGACAGGGCACTCTGCGGCTTTTTGTCGCCACTCCTGGACAGGGAACTCTGCAGCTTTTTCCTCCAAGCAAACTCTTTCGCTTTTGAAGGCCTGAGGCTGCAAAGGCTGGAGGTCCACTGCTTCCTGGGATGCTCCCAGGCCATCTTTTTTATTCTTTTGTTCCTTCTCAGCAATCAAGGTCTCAGCTTCATCTTTAAAGTCCACAGCTTCCTGGCCAAACTCACAAGGTTTTAAATCAGCATGCTGGGCTCCTTGCTCTTTATCTACAATATAAATCTGGCCAAGAGCCCCCAACAAAAGCCAGGCCACCATTTCAACGTTTGGCTACCTCATAATTTCTGTCTGTAGAGTAATTAATCCTTTGCCCTTAATCTCAGTCTCAGGCAAAGTCTCTGGGCATGGACAGAATGCAGACAAACTTTCTGCCAAGCCGGAACACACATCGTGTGGAGTCCAACACCCAGTGTCGTTCTTCTTCCTAGCAGAAATCTCCCGAACCTGGTCTTTACCGGCAGGCTTTCTATCAGCCTTCTGGTCTCCTGAGCTCTGACCAGAATCTCCCATACAAAACAGCCTAAGCCTTTCCAGCTCTATGCAAGTAGACAACATCTCCGAACCTTTCCAAACTTTCCCTGTAAGCCATTTCCAAAGGCTCTCGAACCACACGGTCAGGAATAGTCACAGTAACAACTCCACTCCTCTGGTACCAAATTCTCTCTTGGTTACTTTTTGCTCGTTGCCGAGGCGAAATACCTGACACCCAAAATTAGGGAAGGAAAGGTTTATTCTTAGTTTCTCAGGAGTTTCAGTCTATACTTAAGTTGGCTCCAAGATAGCGTGGCATGGCCGGCCTGCTGTTCATGGCGACTGCAAGCTGCAAGCCACAAGCCACGCTGGCAAGAGAGAGAGAGAGGTGAAAGCACGGAAGTGCAAGAGGAAGACCCGCCTTCCCTTACATTGTGTGTCGGCTCCACCCCTGGGCGGGCACAGCACTCACATTGCCAGACAACAAACCAATAACAAACCAGTAACTCAGCCCCATCAAAAGTATATGAGGACTTGGGGGTACATAGCATACCCAATATAGAAACAAATTAAAATATTTACTATATCTCTGTCTGAAAACTGTAAGGGAAATGTCTTCCTCTGTTGTAGCAGATTTCCCAAATACTTCAATGAGTATTTAGAGAACAGTATCTGAGGAGCCCGTGAGAACTGACTACTGCTAAGGGCAGGTGGACCAAGGCAGTTTATGGGAGACAGATTCAGTGAAGCCATGTTTCACTTCCCCTGCTCCTGTTTTCCCCTTCGAGTCTTGCTGATCCTTTCTCAGCTCTTCATCTCCCATTGCACTCTCTCCCCACTCTCTTCCGTATGCATTGTCAGCTTCTACTTTCTCATTTTAGGCCTTCAAATTTATACTTAGAATTTTTTTAAAACAACTTTTCTTAATATCTGTTTCTTGGCTACTGCTTATTCTGACAAATCAACATTATCATTTATTTTACCTGTGTGATTTGTCAGTGAGCATACTTCTTTAGTTTGTTTTATTTAATATGTTGAGGTTGCCAAGCCATAGTAAATATGCCAAGCCATGTTAAATTGTTTTATTTTCTCTTCAGTTCTGTTGTTGTTTTTAGATAAGATCTTGATCTGTGGCCAAGTCTGGCCTTGGACTCACAGTGATCCTTCTACCTCAGCTTCCTGAATATTAGGATTACAGGCATGCACCACCATGCCTGTCTTTTGTTTTCTTTCTGGTGGTACATTTTATGCCTATTTTGTTTTGCTTTCCTAGATTAACTGATATTTGACCAAGTATACCTCAAAATTTTTATTGCTATTCATTAAGCAGTTTCAGGAATCTTATTATGGCCATGCAGATGCTATCAAAGGTTCTACCCTTGAGCTGTATAAGCAGCCCTATTTTTGGATTTTTTCAAAAGATCCTTTGTTTTTTCTTTGAATTCCAAATCCTATCAGGGGATTACTTTTACAACTTTTTATTTACAGATACAAATCCTTATCTGTAAGATCCTGTTTAAGAAAGCAATTGTTACCGCATAGGTCTAAATAAGAAGTATTTGCATGGGTGCTGGAGCAGATCTAAAATAATTACAACAAAACTATATCACATTGAACTCTTAGTATTACTTGATACATGAAAATTCTATAGTTCTGGATGTCTGAGTAGGAAAATAAAGATGAAGAACTTTAAGTGTGTAGAAAACACTTAAAGTTAGAAAAAATGTTAGTGATCATACCAAATTCCCTATGCATATGATTTGCCTGTACTTTCTTCCTTTCTCATAGATACAAGGATGACTCTACATTCGTGTAGTATTGTGCATCTCATTTGAGTGGCGAGGTGAGGGCTGGGGACCCTCTAGAGAAGAGACTAAAGCTCTCTTTCAACCAGATACTAAGTGTTGGGAAAACCTGCATGGGTTAAAAAGCCAGGACAGTGTAACTTTTCTGGTATTAAAAAGTGTTGTCCTTTGGAGCTTGAAATTGAGGAAACATGTACCCAAAGAGCAATCAGCAATATTGCTGTATTTTAGTTTAATAATTGCACAGGATTTCACAGGCCCCAAAATTAGGGGAAATTTTTTGAAGCAAACATAGAAAATATGGATTAGGTTTTTAAACTGTTGATATATTATTATCTTCCTCATTCAAGCAGAAATAATTACTTTACCAGAATGAAATAGTGCTCCCCTTTTAAAATGTCTAAATAGAGAGTCCTCCTCAGTGATTCTCAAAGATTATTTTCATTTAATTATTTTCTGGTTAAACTGTCCATGTTGATGTCTACATTTTTACTATTTGATTAGCAAGTTTTACCCAACATTTTTTTAGTAAACAATGCATTTTTCTTTCACTAGTCCTTTCTGTTTTCATTTGTCATTTATGATTTGTGGAATATAACAGTTGTTGTAAGAATTCCCAAAGCAAATGTAAATATTTCCAAAGCACAAAATTGTAATTCTTTACTATTTAGATACAGATGGAACACATAATCATTCTTTTGAAGAGGCAGCTAACAGTTAGTTGAATGGTATAGATTGTTGAAATTCTTCAAAGTTTTTTTTTATTTTGCTACATGCAAACTAGACATTACATATCTATAGTGGACTCACAAAAATCTAAACAAGAACTGCCAGAAAATGTTCAGAATATGTTTACTAATGCAGAATATTAGACAAAAGATCATCAGACTCTTTATGAGTTCACAGAAAGGTTGTTTTCTTATTGTTGACTCAGTATGGCTTCACATTCAAACCTGTTTCCATCTAAAGACACAAGCAGAAAACTGTATGAGAAGTTTGCCATATCCATAAAAAGAAATTATAATATATACTTGTATCACAGATGCAAATTACTATTAATATTTAGGGCCATATTTGCACTCTAAGAAGCATTCAAGCTCAGCATCTTGAATTATATGTTTACTTTTCAGTTAGGGAAGTGGCTATATTTTTGTTAGCAGTTGGTTGCAGCTACTGTAGTAACATGTAAGGTATAGCACAGAAATTTAATCTTTGTAAGTTAAGGCTTAGTATATTTGAGAAATTTAGGCAAGAGATGTGATATTTTCACCTTTTCTTATTATATAACAGAATATGATTGCATTTGGACTATGATCAAATATGAAGCTATAATTGAACTGATGTGTTTACAATCAAATAAATATTCAACTCTAGATAGTTGCAATTAAATTGGAATCATTTAAAAGTACCTTTGTGGGGGCTTAATTTAGTAATACAAATCAGACTAGACACCATTAATATAATCACAATTGATAGAATAGACAAGAAACTGCAATGAAATCTGTATGGATGGATGATCTAGCAAATAAAAGACAACACATCGTTTGTCTGAGAGAAGGCTATGAGGGGAAAATTGATTTATACAAACTATTAAAATAGATTTGAAACCTCACAAATTGGTCCTAGAGACTAAAGTTGCAGTAAAGTTAATAGCCAAAGGGCAGATAAATGGCATAAAATGAAGATTACATTTCTGTGATTTGCATGTAGGGGATTAATCTGCTCTAGGTAAATAAAATAGTTTGAAAAAAATAACTTCTAAAATTGATTTAGGCAATTTCAACTGTTTTGTATGACGACAAAGTAATTATTTACTGGGACAACTTTGTACCATCTTTGTAGTTAGATGATGAAAACTGTTTCTTAGGAGGAATGATATCATATATGGAAAAGATAATACCATGTCTTCTAAAAGAAGAGGGGATTTTGATGTTTCAGACACTTGTTTTCTTCAGAGTTAAGTATTTATGCTACTTTGACTATTTTGTTTATAAAATAGTATTTCTCTGCCCATTTTATCTGTCTATTTAATTAATATTTGTTGAATATATAATCAATATGGCCCGTCATTAGGGTGGCTTTTAGGGATATCCAGATGGTTGCTCTCCTTAGGGGTTCCCATCATTGCGTGTGAATACAACTCATTAGCAGATGATTGCAAACTAGTGTAGTTACAGAGGCTGATAATGATACCTTATTACCCTTAGAGAAGACCTGATTACACTTGATGCATGAATTCTCTAGAGGAATACTCTTCTGGGTCATTTGTAAATCTATCCATCAATTAGAGGAAATACTGTCAGGATAAGCTCAATTTTCCTTAGTATCACAATATCCTTTTGTTTCTTTTTATCTGTCGGTATTAAATGTTCAAGAAACTCACTGTAAAATTTTCCAAGTTGTATTGTTTAGGTCTTTTTTCCACTGGAGTTGACTAAAACCTTTGAATATCTTACAGAAATAAGAGGATTTATGAGCTTAGTGTCTTGATTACTTTCTCTTTGTGGAGAGAAAATACCCTACACCCACAAGTCAAAAGAGGAGAGGTTTATTGTGGCTCACAGTTGGTAGAGATTTCAGTCCATATTCTGCTGGCTCCAAGCAAGAGTGGCATGGCAGAAGAAAAACAGCTCATGGCAGAGCAGAAAGGAAATTGGGCCAATTTCAAGGAAGGAAGAGTGATACACATCTTTCCAGATCACACGCCCAGTGACCTCTTTCCACCAAGCTTCACAACCCAGCATCAGATCCAGCTAGAAACCCATCAGTGGACCTATCTAGTACTATGCACCCATGATCCAGTATCACACACCTATGCTCCGATCACTCCCAAAAGCCCTACCAATGAGCACATGAGGCTTTTAAAGGATGTCTAGATATAAGTCACAACTCAGAAATAACTTCATTTTGAGATAAATTCAGGGTAAATGATCCTGTTGTTGCTAAGATCTCCAACAGAAGTCTTGTGTCTGAATTACTGTGTTTCCTTCCTATGCCTTCCATATCACTCATTAGGAATAAAGCGGGAGAATCAAAACTCCACTGCTTTTTATACTATACATCTTTCTGTCACCTTCGAATAGGACTTTCCCTATTTTGTTCCTTCCTGATTTATGTCTATTACCATAAAACTCTAATAATCACAGAGGCTGTTTTGTGGTCTCTCCTCATCTTTTCTTTGTGTCCTTTGGAACTCCCAGCCCACTGTTTCCTATTACTCTACCAAATCTGTCAAAGGCCCCATTACCTTCTTAGGAAACAGAAGTTGGCCTTTTCTGCTTTTCCTGCAAATCTTTCCTCCTACTGAGCCTGAAACTAAGATAATTGTTCCTCTTTTCTCTATGTAGACCAGTCTCCTTTGCTCCCTATATATGTGCTCATATAATTAAATTTCCTTATTCTTTGCTCTTCATTGCTATTTGCTTCTGTTGACCCTCTAACCATTACCTCTTATTTCTTGGTTATTGTAGCTCTGTCTCTCCAATAGTACTTCTGGTTTAATTCTTATTAAATTCAATATGCTTTGGAATAATGTTTTAATACTTTTCCCTTTAAGTTTCTCTAACCAACTTTAGCTACTCTTCACACTAATTGTAGTTCTCTAGAATCTAGAATTTGTTACTGATCAATATTGCATCATTTCAATTTTCTGCAAATGTCTCTGTGACCATTACCATCAAATTTCCTACCTTCTTACCACTAATAATTCCACCAGAAGAATGCACAAAACATTCTGCTCATTTATACTCCCAACTTTCCACAGACTTACATACTCTGCTGATGTCCTCACTTAGTATGTCCTTATTTTCTTAAATGTCACTTAATCACTGTCCTGCATAGCCCTTCACATCCCTAGCCACTTTCATTCTCTTATATGCAAATGGGTAAGCCAAATGCCTAATCAAAATGTAAAATGTCTTTTAGCTAGTTAGCTTATAAGTAGTCAGTAAGGGACAGCTTCCAAAACAGAGTTGAGTGATTCAAAAGAAAATAGCACATACACAGTGTTAAGAGCTACTTCAAGTCTTAAAAATAGTTAATCTTAAAAATATGAAAGCAAAGACAAGAAAAAGACAGTCAAGAACCCTTACTCTTAGGGAAAAAAAAATTGAAGGAAACTTCTTAGAATGAGGTAAGATAGTTCATGACTCCTTCCAACCTCCTGAGTTTAGAGGAATTTAGGAGTTAAGATATGCAGAGTACAGACTTTCCTTGAAATTTGGTTTCCTTTGAACCCTGCCAGCTGAGTTACTGGTTTTCTTTAACCACTTACTTACAAAACCTAACCCTGAATTGGTCATTCCAAAATTTGCAAACCACCAGTGATACATGATCACTGGATGATTCAGCAAGTTCCTGCAATCTGCTTATCCCCAAAAGAGCTACTTTCTTCCTTAGGTACATGACCTCTGTCCTTGGTCATCTTCTTTTCTCTAACTTACTGTCTTAGTGAGCTCATTTAGCTTCATGCTTTAAAAATCATCCCAATTACTCTTTTTACTCCGGACCAATTCCTAACTAAAACTTAACTGTGTTTGCTTGGATATGTGATAGGTATCTCCAACTCTACACATCTAAAATCTTTCCCATCTCTTAGAACTATTGTAGTAGAGCTCTTTCCTTCTCAACTGGCAACTCTTTCGGGTCATTATATTGAAAATACTGGAAGGATCACTGTCTCTTTCTTTTTAACTTACCATATTGATGTTACTTACCATATTGATGTTATTAATTGTGCCATTTAAATATGTACCAAATCTCATCATGTTTCAGTGGTTCTACTGCTATTATCTAGGTTCAAACTATAAAGACACTGTGCTTGGATATCTACAATAACCACATAATATATACACCTTATAGAAATGTATATCCATGTTGTTTTTTAAGAAACATAGTTCTGAGCTGGGGATTTAGCTCAGTGGCCTAGGCACCTGCCTGGCAAACATGAGGTCTTGAGTTTGATCCCCAGTACCATTGAAAAAATAAAAAAAGCAAAAATCAAAAAACAACAAGAAAAAAAGTTCCTATACTTCCCATTACATTCAAAATAAAGTCAAAAGTCTCTTAGATACATATGAAGAACTACATAATCTGGTCACACCTTATTCTTCTGACCTTATCTCAAATTACTGTACCCAAAACCTGGTATTGCTTATTTATCCAAGTATGTTGACTCTCTTTCTAATTTTTATATATATCAAGGGTTGTTTTTGCTTATATCCTTTCCATGCACTGTACCAGAAAAGAGAAGAAAAAACAGTTTTATTATAAACATTGAATGCATTGAGAATGATTGTAATCAGAAAGAGCTAAAGACTGTGTGATTGCAACAGTAGAAAATTGATTATCTCAGATAGTAATTAGATTGACATTTTCTAAAAAGAAGACAACACTAAATTTTCCAAAGAGAATGAAATTTGATATCAATTACTTGCAAGAAGAACATGAGAAAACACTATTCAGAGTTTTAGTAACTGGTTTAAATTTAGGTTTTGGAGTGTTTGAATGCATTTGGCTTAGAGCTTCATTCTGCTTTAGATTCTGAGATCAATATGAAACACAGCACCTTCCAGAGCAATTTTTTGTTTGCTTACACAAATCTTCTTCATTCCCTTTGTCTTCTACTCATCCATAACATCCTGTTTTCCTAACGTGCAAGTGAAGAACGAAAATGAAAGTGTGCATATCCTAATCATAGTGTTCACCTCACAGTTAAAATGA
The DNA here is from genome assembly GCA_004363535.1 of Dasyprocta punctata. Taxonomy (NCBI): domain Eukaryota; kingdom Metazoa; phylum Chordata; class Mammalia; order Rodentia; family Dasyproctidae; genus Dasyprocta; species Dasyprocta punctata. Next base: position 16,530 of record RJWM01006386.1, read on the forward strand.
GTTACAGTCACCTTCAGTGTTACACTAAGAAACAGTCACCTGTATCCGAGATATTTTAAAATCTTCTGTTGTGAACTGAGTCATAGCAGGATTCAGTAAGAGGCATAGGCACACCAGCAGCAAGCCCTGTATTAAAGACCTTGTTATTTGTTTAGGAAATGGTTCATGATACTTCCTTAGAAGGGTATTTAAGCATGTTTGTTTAAATCACCGTAGTCTAAGTTAAAGACACTTGTGTAATCCATACAATATAGAGTGCCATTTATGGAAATGGATAAGTGGGAAGTTCCCTAGATCATTTTCTGCTAAACAGATGAATGCGTGATCCTTTTTCAGTTCTGTGAGTTATATATTGGTCAATGGTATTGATGAGATAACAATATAGAATAACAGTGTAACTGGACTGTCATTTTGTGTGTTTTAGGACTCTTTGGAGTAATTGTTCCTTGGTCAGTAACCATAGTCCTTAAATCAGGAGTTGAACCATTTATGTCCACATATGTATGGGCCTGTGTATGACACATTGAAGAAAGAATGCGTGGAGGACCTTTGTGAAATAGGATGATTTTTCTAAAATGACTCTTTACTGTGGTCAAGAAAAATGTTGTTCTCTTTAGTAAGTGGTTGTCTTAGCATGCTTAAAGGTGAAGGTCACATGTGAGTAACCGAAGCATTGTTCACTAAATATTGATTTTCTGTTCTTTTTATTATTTTAAATAAATGTTTTATGGATCAAAAATAAACTTGGATTTTTATTCAGTGTTTAGTTGGGAAAAACATTACTGATTCAAGCAAAAAAATATGTATACGCTATCTGCAGCAAGGCTATTTTTATGTTGTGCTTTTCTACCGACATAAATTCCTCCTTTTGCTTTAGTGAGCACAACATTAAGCTGAATGCCAGACCAAAACACAAAAAATAAATTGCCAGAACAGTGCCTTTCCAGAACTCTTTCACCTTGGTTTTGAAAGCTTTGTCAGTAACCAGGTTATGATGACCCAGACAGTCTTTAAATCTTTCCCTCATCTATATTTGAAATGTTGATGAAAGCTTAACAATAACTTAAAAAAACAAAAACAAAAACAAAATCCTTCAAAATGTGCACTGTCCTGAAAATTTTTTCACATTTATTTACTCACATTTCTTTGTATATAAGGCTGGACTACACAGTGGACCAGTATTAGGTTACAATTTGAAGGTGAGAAATCCTTTAAGCTCCAGGAATAGACCCCCTCTCTCATTCCTTTCACAGTCTAGTTTTCTGGAGGAGAAAAACAAGTAACTTACACACAGTAACTTTGTTTTTTATTCACAGAGCATATTGTCATCTTTTTTTTGGTCAAAACCCGTACATTTCGCATACCAACCACTTCCTCTATCATTTTAGAAATTCTCCTGAATTGTCCTAGACTTTGTTTAACCTGGAAATTCTATTTCACCAACTTCTCTCCTTTATCCCAGGAAAGTCCAAGCTCTTGCTCTTTCCTGGGCTTCATCTTGTACTTTGTTCTTCTTATTTTGCCATTTTTCCAAGTCTTTTTTATCCACTTTCACTACCACTTCCTTGCCCATGACTCCTACCTCTTCCTTTCTTTGTCCCTTGAGGGCTTCATAAGGAAGCCCTTTAGGCATATTGAGTTGGTGTCCAAATCTGAATTCATCATATTTTACTCTTGCTTGCTCTGCCATCTCTCCTAACTGTGTCACAAATTATACAGCAACCAAAATCAGGCCCCTGAAATCATATGATGTCATTTATTTTCCCTTGCCTGATGCAAAAAAAAAAAAAAAAAAAATTACTGGATTCAAATTATTTTCATTCTTAACAAATTTTAGTTTCTACAAATTTTTGCCTATCTTGGTTACCTCTGGTCTGAGTTTGCTCATTATACAGTTTCAATAAGGTTAAGGTAACAACCTCCCACTTTCTATTCTTTGGTTACGTATCCTAACCACTGTCAATCTGTGATCTAGTAAACAAAATGATCCTTCTAAATTACAAGTTGAATATTTAATGACTTGCTTGAAATGACTGCATGTGTCACAAGTTCCTTAGCCAGGCAGACAGCGTTTCCCTCTCTCTTTCTCTGGATTCTTTTTCTTGTCTTTCTTCTTTTGCACCTGGATTTTAAGTAAGCTGACATTCCCTGGATGTAGCAATCATTCAGTGATTTTTGATTTTTGTTATCTTCTTCCCCTTAAGGGAAACAAATGTACTATGACATCTTGTTCCTGTCTACTCAGAAATTTGTTATTCATGTTTGGAAACACAGTCCAAGAATTTTAACTCTAGGAAGTCTTTCTTCAGAAAATTTGTCCTTGTCATATTTGCTTATTGTTATCTAATTGCAGTATTATATTCTCTCACTCCTTACTTTATTCAACAAGTACTTGTGGAATTTCTATTGCATATTTGGTCATGTGATATGTGGGGGAATTCAGAAATAAAATGATGTCTCTAATATCAAGATCCTGCTGAGAGCATGGTGGTAAAAGCCTGCAATCCCAGCGCTCAGAAGACTGAGGTAAGAAAATCACCATGCATTGAAGGCTAGCCTGAGCTACATAGTGAGACTCTGTCTCACAAAAAAACAACAACAATTTTTTAAAAATCCAGAAATGAAGAATTGGTTCCATTGACTAAAACTTGTAAAGTGATATTACAGTGTTATATGAAATTGTGGATGGTCATAGGCTTATCAGAATCCATAGAGAACAATAGGAACTGAAAGTTTAAACAGAGATATTTTAAGGCAACTTTACATAGCTGATAGCAAAAATTTGAAAGTCAGCAAAAATGGTGAAGTAACACATTACCAATTGCAGAAAGACACCATCTTTTATAGGCTAAAGACAAAAATATCTAAAGCCAAAGTCCAGGTACATAGTTCATTCCATGAGTGCTGGAGCCCAGGAGCAAGGGCAGAGATGCTGACTAAAGCCCATGTGAGGGGAGAAAAATTCTCTTTTCCCTTTCTGGTTCCTTGTTCCTTCTTCCTTAACCCAACCAGAAAACAGTGGATGTACAGGCTTTGGAAATACAGCTGTAAGCTTTGACTTTTCTCATTTATTACGTGAGACAATCATGGTCCCTTAATGAATTTGTGTGATAATTAGTGTTAATGTAGATAAAATAGCTTGTAGTGTACTGGGAACACTCAGTGTTCTCTGAGTGACAGATAATATCATTTCCAATTTTCACATACTCATATTTAAGTGGCGTCAGAGTTGGAGACTAGTATTTACTGGCCTGCCTTATTAACACCCTATTTTACACACCTACCAGGGTACCTGGAAGATTGTGATTGTTGCTATTAATTACTAACTTAGTCGTTCACTTATTCAATACAGTTCATACTGCAGGTGCTGAATTAGTGCTCAGAAAACACACTCCTACTGTACAATTTAGCGGACTTATGTAGATTTCTTGAAAGGACATCACTTGTTTTACCTGTTCCCATCTCACAATTTTAGTAGTTTCAGATGAGCTAGAAACATAAAGCAAAAGAACAAATAAATGGCATTGTTCATTAAGACCCTCTGAAGTATCTATGATTCCTACACATGCCCAAGGATTCCTGACTGGTTCTTCAGGCTGAATACTGAGAAAATACTAACTGCTGAACAAGCAAAGAGAAGGACTGCTTTCAAAGGGTATGGTGTTTTTCATCATGATAGAGAAGAAAAACTTGGAAATCACTGAAGAAGGTATATAAATTGCTTTAGATGGGTAAATGTTTTTTTGCCCCCTTCCCTTTTTAATGGTCTCTTTAAGATACTTATTCAAGTAGGTAGACATTAGATGCATTCCATAATTGATTAAGTGGATCAGTCTTAGAAAAGGGTTGTGACCAGGCAAATGCTTATGCAGTACATTGTCATTTTTCCCCCTAAAATGAGAAACAGTTTAAATTCATATCCATAAGTGTTCTTAGGAATGGTAATTCTGCAGTGTAAGTTCAAGTGGTCACTTGTGCCTATTCGTTTTCTGTTGCATTTTAAATGCAAATCTTGTGACAGCAGCTTAAAGACATGTTTGAAATCTTTGGACACCATTATTGGTCATTGTCTATAAAAGAGGACATGCAGGAGGATTTCCATAGCCTATTTATCTTGGTCAATAGCCCTGTGTAAAGGCAAGAAGAAGGACCCTCTGTCAAGCAAAATTGATCGATCTTTGTGTATTTACCAAAGTAGCACTATTTCTCTCACCTTGGATATATTTACAGGGTAAACACATTTGCATTCTAGCTAAACTGAGAAAAGTTTTCAATGATCTTCGTTAAAGAAAAGTTTAAAGCCTGATGTTTAGAGGGAGGCAAAGTGTTGTCAAATAGTTGTGCTGTGATGAAAGAGGATGGGTGATTAAAGACGTTAGTAAATGAGGTAGGAGGAGCGTTGTGAGTCCAAGGCCCACTTGGGCTACAACGCCAGCACAAGGCTGGCCTGAGCTACACAGTGCGACCCTGTCTCAAAAAACCAGGGCTGGGAGTTTGGCTCAGTGACTTAAGTGCCTGTCTGACAGGCATGAGGCTGTGAGTTCAATCCCTAGTGCCACAAAAAAAAAAAAAAAAAAAAAAAAAAGATATTAGTAAAACCGTAAATCTATTGAAGCAAAATTATGTTTCATACACATGATGTTTAACTTGTGGCAACAGAACAATAAGACAGATTTGAGATGCTGTGCTTATATAACTTATGGTGGAGAGGTGCAGGAGATTAAGTGCTCTTTGCTTTATCTGCACAAAGCTTATCAGTGGTTTTACAGTAGCTGAGGAGAGCAGGTGGTCCAAGGAAGCACCAGATATTTATCTAAAGATGGAAACTCTTGTCAGCACATTCCTTGCTTTCCTCTTACAAAAGAAGTATCTTTTTCATCCATTCATGAGAGATGTCCTATAACTCTACTCTGATATCAACTTGGAAGCTCTATGACTAAAAGTCAGGACGATTTCTTGCAGCAGAATCTGAAAGTCTAGACTATGATAAACTAGTAATTTCAATTGATTGAGTGGTTTATAAGCATATTTTAATTCAGAGACAGACAATATATCTTCAACCCTAAACTTTCTTTCTTTCATACATCAAACAAGACTTACTAGAATAGTTCTTGCTTTGTTTTTAAAAATATTTTTCAAATAAGAATTCTAAATGAATACTTGGGGCAACATTGGTTTACTACGTTAGGAAAAACAATGAAACATGGCACATAATTCTTATACTCAATGTAATTTAGGTCATAGATGAGAAAGAAAGAAAAAAGAAAGAAATAGCATGTTCAATATATGTATACCAGAATATCAATGAAACTATTTCATAAGGAGACATAACACTATTTATCAAATATTAGATATATCACGTGCCACAGGACCTAGTAGCATTTCCTCAGTAAGGCACACAAACTATGCTTAGAGTTCAGATGGATATCTCAACAGATAAGGAATAATTATGGAAGATTAATGAAAAATAGATTTCAATTGGGAAATGGGTTTAGGGTGCTATTTTTGAACAGTGGAAGAAAATGAAAGAAAAACAACCATCCTGTATGAATGAAATAGTGTTAACAAAATCAGGGAAACTGGAAAGTAAATCTGTATCCATATTCCTTTCTCTCAGTCTCTCAAAGTATGCTATTTTAAAGCAAAAATTGCAAAAAATAGACTTTTGATTAAAAGAAATAGACATTATATGGTTACTTCCAGGAAGTACAGAAGTGCTAAGAGTAGGTACATCAAAGAGGTTAAAAAATGTGTGGTCAGATAATAGTTTAACTCCTGAAAAGGAAACTATCCAGGGAAAGCTAACAAGTATTCGGCAAGAATCACACTTGTCTTATAAGCCAAAAAAAAAAAAAAAAAGACTAAAAAATCACTATATATAACAAGTGTTCTACAGTGTATTCAATGTAACAGGTAACCTTGCAGAAAGCCAGGCGACTACTATGAAAGAGTGGAGATATTACAGACTCATTCTCATATTTTATGCTTGTTGTGTGTGGCAGATGCTAGCATTTTCGAGGAATTCATGCTCATGTCAATACATCCAACGTGTACAGTAATGTTTATAGGAAATGGTAGAGACTTCATCAATGGAGAACTTGATCACATTGATAGAATATTGAATTTATGTAAATATAAGCTCATAATAGTAGATCTGCTCTCCTGTCCCTCAAACAAACAAACAAACAAACAAAAAACCAAAAAGCAAAAGAAAACAAAACCCCAAGAATTTCTGTCACAGAATTGCCCACCATTAGGAGTCACCAATATTCAGTTAGAGCCAGTCATCTCAGTACTATGTTAATTTTATAGAGAGTTGGAGAATGCCCATTTCTTAATTTGGAATTGCAGCCATTTGTCACTAAATAAACACTGATTTGGAGAAGTCTCTGTGATGCTTTACCACTCTTACCCTTTCTTCCAGTTTCCTTAGTAGAAATCGGTTGAAAAATAGTGTAATTACCTCAGATGCTCTCAGGGAATCTTTTCTTCTCTGAACTTTGTACAGCCTTACTTTAAAGAAATTAAATAATTATGGAAAAATTTCATTTTCTCCTCTCCCTTGGCTGTGGTTTAAAAGAGCTGCAAAAAGAGGAACTTAATAAATATTTGTTGAAGAGATGAAATATAACCTCTCAGTCCAATCTGGTTAATCTACCCAAGAGAGTCACTAATGAAGATTGAACTCATTGACTTCCTTTGCATTCCTGCTGCTTGGCAAAAGCAAAACATACAAAAAACCCCCAAATTTTACCCTTGATTTCTTTGAATTTGGAGATTTAGTTCTTGTACTGTAATCCCAGTATTGGTAAAGTACTCTAGGCTGAAAAATTTCTTTAGGAAAAACATCTAAGATAGTATGTATTTTCATAAATAACTTATAAAAGAGAAGGAGGCAACTAAAGTTCTTAAATAGGTTTGATATAGAAGAAAGTCTTCTTTGTGTGGCATTCTTTTTTGTAGAATGTAGCATGTTCTATCAGGAAAAGAAAATAGATAAATCACTCATTGGGTACAACTAGGTAGGAGAATTCCACAAGGATATTCTCATTGCTTTGATTGTCCAGTGACTTACTCTAGGTGCCTAGATTACTGACAGCCAGTATGCATGCAGCATTTGCTTTCTGAGTTGAGTTAATTTTAAAATCTCTATCTATATACTATCCTAGACTGCTTCACATTTACAATTCTTACTGTGTATTTTCTAAGGCAAGTTAGCTGTGTCCGTTCCAAGTGAAAAAACATTTTTCAATACCATGTTTCTTAAAGGATGCTACTGCTTTGCTTAGAGTATACACATGGAACACTGTGCTGAGCTGAATGGTTGGAATTAATAGTCTATGTTCTGTTTTTTGTTTAAGGAGAACATTCAGACCATTCCATATAAACATACACTCTTTGCTTGAGGGCATTTAGATGATTTTAGTTTAGAAATGCACTTGCAGGAACTGTGCAGGTCAAATAAATACTTGTGTTATTCAAAATTTAAAGTGGTATCGATGAATAAGAATGTGATTTTTGAGAATATGGAATACTTTGTAAACATTTAAAATGGTTTGAGCCAGATATGACAGAAAATGCCTTCTAATCCTAGCACTCAAGGAGGCTGATACAGGAAGACTGCAAGTTGAAGCCCAGCTTGAGCAATTGCATAAGCCATGTCCCAAGAAAAAAGAAAAATTAAAATGGCTAGTTATGTGGCTCAGTGCAAAGACTTTGCATTGAATCACTAGTATCAATCAATCACAAAATGTGTATATAGACATATTTACATACTTTTAACATAGAGTATTACTGTCAGTGCTTAAAAGATGCTATTTTGAGTGTTGAGACTTTGGAGTTAATAATTACGCTGTGCTGGGCATGGTGGCGCTTGCCTGCAATCCCAGACTCGAAGCACTAAGGCAGGAGGTTGAGGGAGGAGGACTGCTGTGAATGAGGCCAACCTGAGCTACAGAGTGAGTTCAAGGCTGGCCTGAACTGCATAGTGAGACCCTGTCTAAAAACAGACGAAAAAAATTATGTTATGTATGCTGAGAAAAACATCTGCTTTTGCCCTCATAATTGTCTTTCAAAAAGTAGACCTACTTAGGATTTCATATTGCTCTCTATTAAATAATTCAAAAGTGGTTATTTACTTCTGGGGGTATGTACCCTGAACAAGATTATATATATATATAGATATAGATATATATATGTATATATATATATATATATATATAATTTTAAACTCATATATATGAGTTAAATAATATTAAATTTATATTTGGTTATTTTATGGTCTGATTCTATATATACATTTAAAATATATCATCTTTATTTAAGACATGCAATTTTTGCCTCATTGCTGATGAAGACATTGCTAATGTTACATATGAAATAATTTTGAGTTTATACATTCTGCATCTTTATATATCCTGCATCTTGCTACATACTTTACTTGCATTGACTCATTAATAAGCAAAAGTCTGCATATTAATTCCTTTATAATATTTTACTTGCATATGCAGAAACTAAAGATTGGAGAGGTTAAGTATTTTTTCCAATATCAAAGAATCTCACAGCTGGCATATGCCAAAAGTGAAATTTGATTCTTGTCCAAACTCTAGAACCAGGACTCTCATTAACTTTAACATGTTGAATATCCAAAGTATTCATGTGCACAGTGAGCAAAACTGATACAAATGAAGGCATTAAAAAGTGTGCAATTGCTGCGCTATGCTCACACTTGTGTCTCACTGTTTCTTCTTCCTTTTCTTTCTTCCTCTATTTCCTCCTTCCTCTTTTCCTTTGTTTGTTCCATCTTTTCTACTTCTTTTAAGAATGGGTGCATTTTCATACAGCTGCTAAAAACAGTGGTAGCTACTTGGCCACCAGACAACATTTGACAATGTCAGGGGATAGGTTTGATTGTCCTATTTGGGGAGGTGAAAATGTCAGCTAGCAGATGAAGGCCAGAGATATTCTACAGAGCATCCTACAGTATAGAGGACCATCCTAAAAGAAAGAATTTTCTGGGACCGACTGTCTATAGTGCATTTGAGAAATATTCATTTGAAATAAGAAAACTATCGTACCACTTTCAGAAGTAGAATGAATCTGACTATGTCCTTATAGCAAAAGTTACTATTCTAGTTAATTTGAATGAAAACATGTTTTTGACCAAGGTGTTTCTGTATGTGTAGTATTTCAGAATCAATGCAGGTCTATTTATCAAAATTAATTTTGTTCATTTTCTTAAAGGATCATTCTTCTAAGTCTTATAGTCAACACAATAGAAACATATAGGGAAGGACAAATTGAGTTAGAAGGAAAGGTCAAATGCCAGGAGAATCAGAGACATAAAAAATATAGGGCTTGGGAAAATCATTTGATATGTACCACCTACAAATTCCAAATAAATTTAATCTAACAGTACAGTATTTTAATAAATCTGAGTACTCCAAAAATTGTTCACATTTGCATGCAGCCTCTCAAATGCCAATTCAATAGTCATAGCATTGTAATTGAAATTACATGCTGGAAAATGTCATAAATGTTCTCTGCAATGGTAGGCCTCATAAGATAATCAAACAAAAATGTCAAATTTGTATAACAGATTAGTTTCAATACATTTCTTTTTATCTTTCCATCTCTTAAAAAAGACAAAAGAAAATCTTGTGAAGTAATATATTACTTGACTTAATGAAAATTTAATGGCTGTTACAATTAGGGAAAAGTAGATTTCACATAGTGTTGTGATTTACTATGCAAATATTACCTGGGATGAGTCAGTTAAATCCACAAATCTTCATTAACGAAGGTTTTGCAATATTCATATTGCTCTAACAAAAGTTTAGTTGCCTTGTTTGGTAAATTGTATGGCTTTCAAAATTCAAAGCAGATTAAAAGTTCTAAAGTTTCTTGAAAATACAAATAAAAGTTATTCAAAACATATATTGGAATCAAAGGATAGAGAACCTTTAGGAAATAGTATTATATTTTCCAGTATTCTTCAGATGACTTTTCATCCTTTATTGATCAATTCTGTGATTAAAGTAAATCTTTTGAAAAAAGTAATATATATAAAACTTTTTTATTTTCTCATGGTTATATTTTGTTATTTGGAATATTTATTAAATATGGACTTGTCCACCTAACACTTTTGTTTATTGCATTGTATTGCAGAAAGAAGTGCACTCAGCTATACATTCTTTTTCATAAAATGTAGATTGCAGAAATAGGAAAGAAAAGCATTTCTAGCCTCTTAAGGAAATTTATTAGAAACAGTAGCAGGGCATTTTTACAATGTCTCTCTACTGAGAAACAAAATCAGGATAGAATCCTATGTATCTGCAAAAGTAGGATAATTGCTCTTGGTTGATGTTTTAAAAGCTCTTTTGACGTTATCATTTTTACCTATGCTGAAATAAAATGTATGGATTAAATGTCATTGAAACGAATTGAAAATCTTGATTAGCCAGATTTGAATGTCCTGACAAATTGATTTTTTTCCTGGTTTTTTTTTTTTTTTTTTTTTGGTTAACACACTGTTACCTGAAAAAGTCTCTTATTTCAAGTTACATTATTGAAAATCTTTCTAGACTGTAATGTCCAATGTCCCTGTCTTTATAATAAGACTGCATAACTGAAAGTGACTTTCTTCTTGTTGAGTCTCTTGAAATGTCCTAGGCTAATTATTATATACATTAGCCCTTGTTACAGAATTTTGCAAATGTATAATGTGTAAAGGCAACTGATGATTAGGCCGTAGACTATTTTTTGAATCATAAGTATTGACGTTAACGTTTAATTTTTATAAAACTTAAATTATTCTATTTTATTTTATTTGGAGTACTGAAAATTGAACCTAAAGCTTCCCCACTGAACTCTACTCCCAGCCTTTATTTATTTATTTATTTATTTATTTATTTGAGGCAAGGTCATGCCAAGTTGCCCAGGTAGGAATCTAACCTCTGATTCTTCTGTCTCAGTCTCCTAAAGTGTTAGTCTTACAGGCATGCACCACCACACACATGTTTCTTAAATGTTTAAAGCAAAGGAATATTTTTAATAAAATTAGGAGTTTCTGAAGGTGTTTCTAAGTTACTTGAGATTCTCTGAGGATCAGTGTAAAAACCAATAATGACAGATTTTTCTAATAACCTAAGGTATATCAATATCTCACTATTGGCAATTTTGGCCAGATAATATTCTTTTGTTGAAGAGAGCTGCCCTGTGTGTTGTACAGTGTTAAATAGCATGCTTGCTACACCATCCCTCTGTCAGTTATTGTAGTCACAAAATGTCGTGCACCGCATCTAGATGAGTGAGGGATCTTTGAGAACTACTGCTGCAGCCTGTTAAAATTAAGCATTAGTTTCCCAGAAATCAATATTTATATACCCAATACCTTCCTTAAATGGTTCCTCATCCTTGTAGAACCACGATGATACAAAATAGGAAAACACAATATTCCACTTAATATAGAGATTTAAATTAGTTATATAAAGTACAGGCACAATGTGATCAGAATGCAGGTAGGGAAAACGTATTATCCAATAAGGTTGAAAACTCAGGATATAAAGCCAGGTCCTTTGTGCAGAACTGCAGACGAGTCAAGCCCCAGCCTCACATGCGTTCCGTGCTTTCTGTGGGATACTAGATTGCTGCAGCCTCAACTGGATCTGCCCTGAGACACCGCTGTGGGCCTCACCCAGCATTCCCAGAAGTGACAACCTGACCAGGAGCCCCTGGAAGTGGCTCAGGTGCAGTAAGGGCTGTTTTCTAACTCTGCTTCTTGTGGAGACCTAGCCTACATGGTCCCTGGCAGGTCAGGGGCTTCCAGAGGCATGAGGACAAGTGAGGTTCTACAGAATGAATCTCTTAAATTGCCAATCCCCACAGTAAGAAGAAAAGTTTTCTTTAAGTGCCCTGAAAGGGTAGGGCAGCCTGGGTGCAACCCTGCTCTTCTTATTCTCTCAGTCCAACTTGCCCCTTCGTAAAACTGGGACAAAGATTTCCTTGCCACAAAGGGGGATTTTAGAGATAAAGTGTGATAGACCCTATACTTGTTCTATGGGCTTTACAAACAAGGGATTATTAAAATTGGTCATATTGCTATTCTGTGCTGTCAAGTAAAACACTGTATGACTAGGGAAGCAGTGAGCATGGGTCTCTGAAATAGCATTCTGAATGACTAGAAATACGTCTTACTGATCTTCCCCTTATTCCTGTCTTAAAACAAGAAGTGCACTTTTAGTTTTGATGAAGGGAAACTGAGGTATAGACAAGTTAGCTTTGTTATCATGAATCAGGTTGAAAGTTATTACAGCTAGTAGTGCTAAAATTCAAGGACAGAAACAGTCAGACTAAGTCACTGGGAAGTGAAAAGATGAAAGAAACTGATTAACGCAAGATCTAAGATCATACTGTTTTGTTTTTCTCTCAGTGAGTTTCACTGAAGTCTTCTTAAAGCTAGAACATCAGTTGTCAAAACATTTGTATAATGAGAACAAATTATTTCCTCACAAAGATTCTTCAATACCTTCTTTAGACATATTTTGAATGAAAGCAAGTGGTTAAGGTTTGTTATTAAATTTCTGTCATTGTTCTGTTCCTTCTGAAAATATCTTAGCTGAGTGTGGTTGCAAGTACTTGCAGACCTAGCTACTACAAAGGATGAAGGAGAATAGAACACATGAGCTCAGGAGTAGAAAACCATCCTGGACAACATTGAAACCCCGTTTTAAAAAGTGTTTTGCTATTTTTCTGGATATATTTTTCATATTTAGCACTACATATGAAGGTTTTTGCATACGTGTTTTTCCTGTGACTCATATATTCCCTGGTTTTTACAAAAGACTTAACAGGGAGAAAGGAGTTAACTTGGTATCTCCTGACACCAACTAAGAGTAGAATATTGTGATCTGAGTTTGAGCTCCAAACTGTTCATTTCTGTTGACCATTATAATTCAGCATTGATTAAAAAATGAGCCATGTATTTAGCTGCATAATTATCAAAAAATATATAATTATACAGAGCAAGGACTATTTTATGTGTCATTACATATAATTCTGACATAAAATTTTGCAAATTATTTTTCAATTGTTAATTTATGTTGATGTTTCCATTTCCAATTTCCCTTTGAAAGTTTTAAAGTTGACTCATGAAAGAGATCTGTAAGAATTGTAAGATAAAAATTAAATTTACCTTCTAAACAAGTTATTCTAAAACTTCCTTCTTTGGCAAAGACTTGCAGGAAACCTAACAGCTTATGAAAATGTAATAATATGACAATTTTCAACTAAAACACATGTGTGTTTCTTAACTATTATATGTTTTATATAATACATAGTATTATTTCATAGCCCAATATAGGAAGGCTAAGATGTGAAGAAATCCACTTTCATTATGATAAAACAATTGCAAATCTTAACATTTTAAAACACTAAAGTATTTTGCTATGTAAAATATTTTATGAACATTATATTATAGGGTAGAAATTTAAAATTATGTTCTTTTGAATATGCTTGGAATAATAATATTCATATAAAGTAACATGAAACATTGAAAAGCTATTAGCACAAATTCAGGAAGGCTTTGTTAAATCCTGTCTTTCATCCTCAAATATGGTCTCTCTAAGATAATGAAATACATGCCCAAAAATTCTTAACTGGAACATTGTTTGTTTATGCAGTTAAATTCTTAGTTCCTGATTTAATTGTTCTATAAAACCAAATCTAGTTTTTGTTTAATAAACTTATTCTTCTTTTCTTTAGCTCAGTTTAACTTAAGTTTCCATTTGTGAGCATTACAGGCTTTGCATGGTGGTCTTTCTTTTTTTCTATTCCCTTCCTAGAGTAGAGCTTGTGTTTTATCTCTGGAATGTTAGTGTCCCTGGATGACCTCTAAATCTTTATTCTGCACTATATATTTAAACTTGTCTCCTACATCTGACTTCTCTTCTAATTCCCTTCCAGTTGTTCTTTGCTAGCCCATAACTATTGCCCAGAACAGGGTCATAAGAAGTCCGAAGGAGAGAGACTTCATTCTAAGAAGTATTGGATATTGTGTCACTAGAAATAAACAAACATTGGCATGTGTTCACTCTGAACCTGGAAATAGTACCCAGTCCTAGGTGGAGTTCTTCAGGTCATCACTCATTCATTCATTCATTCATTCCCTTATATTTTGTTCTTGCTATGTTTCAGTACACACATGTGCACGTATATTTACACACATACACACTAAGAAAAGATTTATAAAATTTATAGATTTATGAGAGGTTCTGGGTTCCTCAGGTATGACTTCAATATGAACTCCCCTGAACTTTTTAAGCATTTGATATGTAGAAAGAGAAGGGGCTTCGTTAATTATTAAAAATCTGCATTTAAGTGTTAATTTAGAAGTATCTACGTACTGTAGGATATAGTTTAATTTAGATGCTTCATATACAAATGCATTATAATCATTGACCCCTGTCACTCAGAATTCCTACAGTGGCAATAATTTATGCATGACATATTAAGTCAAAAAGTATTCTACAATGTGCAAATAATTGTATTTAAAATGCAAGTTCATTAAAGTTCATGTAGTCAACCTTGTAGAGAGTCTTAACTCTAGTAGTTTGCATATAAAACTACTTAAAAGAATTGTTTGGGATTTTGAATCTGCTTGTTATGGAGAATATCATATTTTTTCCCCCACTCTCTTCTGCTTGAATTCTTTGTGACTATTACAATAGCGTAACATTCAGCCAGATGCTGAGCAAAATGAGTTGCTTTTGATTCTGGTGGCAATTCTCAACTCCAGTGCAATCTAAAACATAGTGTGAGTCTAACCTGTGCTCACTAGAATAGTAAATTTTTAAAAATTAAATTCATGTTATTGATAACCAGTTTGCATTAATATTTGATGTATTTGGAAAACAATTGAAAGCAGTGATCAAAGTGATTCAGAATAAATCACTTTGTGGTCAAATAAATATATTCTGCTGATAAAAAGCAATTTAAAATCATGCTAGTTCTTTACATCTGGTTCCAAGGTTTTTCAACCTTAGAAATACTCCAGCTCCTCCTATTTTTTTCCATTTTCTTTCATTTAAGTAACTTACTCTTTTACTAAACTTTTTAGAATTATGTTCCTCATTCTTTGTCCACCAATTCAAGCTTTTTTTTCCCTTAATCTGGATTACACAATCTGTAACTGAAAACTTTTAATATGCTTCCTTAGCAAATATGGGAGGGGAAAGATGAGGAATATTTATGTATTAATAATTTGCTTCTATTGTCACACATATGTCAGTCAACTTTGATGTATGATAATTTACTCTTCCTGTGCTTTCCCAGGGGAGAAAGGTTTAAATAGTTTGGGTGCGCTTTAGAGATAGAGTATTAGTTTATTTAGACTCTGTAAAATGAGGGTCATTGATGCATCCATTTCCATTAATGGGAGTCAGCAACTGCTGCATATATGTCATAATTAGATTTACAAAGGTGCCAAGATGATAAAGTCAGTGGTGCAACACAATATATTATCCTTACCCAGAAGGTGCTTTTCATTGTCTGAAGAGGCAGATGCCATGTTCTGGTAAGAGCCATGTGTATATCTTTTGTTGGTAATGTAAATTATTCATTATGAAATGCTGCCTGTGGAAATAGTTTATTTGCCCCCATTCATGGACCTACACTATGCTAAAACATTTATCTGCAAGAAACTAACTGGAACCTAAGCTTCAATAATAAAAATGTCCTACTTTCTTGTTCATACAGTTGGAGTTCTGCTTTGAGAAAGTCAAGCTAAGCAGACCAGGGCTGCCATCCACACCATCCCACTGCCAACCCAGAGATCACACTCAGTGAAAAGCAAGATTCCCAGTTTTCTCCCATCAATATGCAGTGGTTTCACTTCCAGGGGAAAGGCTGTTTTATTCTTAAACCTCAGAATTCAAGTAAAAGAATAAGTTTTTTAAGAAATGAAGTAAATTAACAAATACGCCTAAGAGAAGCAAAACTTCTGGAAAAAGCTTGGCAGACCATCTGCCCAGAAAAATAGTAACAATTGGTAAAATTATTTTTAAAAGAAAACAAATCATATAAGGTCTCTAGAAATGGTCCTAAAGAAATTAAGTAGAGATGTATTCCTTCCACAAAATGTACCGACTAAAATATGGCATTCTCTGAACAACATCTCCTACTCTTTGATCATCTCACCCTTAGCAACCGCCATTCTAGTCTATGCTTGCTTGAGTTGTACATTTTTCGATTCCATATATAACTGAAGATTGTGCAGGGTTTGTCTTTCTATGTCTGGCTTTCTAAGAGAGTGTATCTTAGGAGTCTTCATGATACATTTAAAAGAAAACTACAGCAACTGTATATGGTTATGACTATGATAATTAACTCTGGTCGTCATTGAATATGAGTACATGCGTATTCATATCAAGTCTTTACATTGAGCACCTTGAATATTTAAAATTTTGTCACTTATATCCCGAATCAGGAAAAATAAATAAATTATCTGGCACATCTTTAAAAGATCAAGTCTCTGGCATTTGTACTTTGATTTAGTTCTTTTTCTCCATCTATCCCACTCTTTCAGCTCTATGTTATGGAAACTATACTATGATCCTATATAGTACAGAAGATGAGATCTGTCCCCCTTTCAGTTTTAATCCTGGGGATACAGTGTCACCAGGTAGGACAGGCTGCCAGTGTTTTTCAACCTTCCCAAATCTATGTTGCTAAAACTTCGTTTTATGAAGATGTGGCCAAGAGGACTGGTTCTTTCTTCCTCCAGTCTGCATTCATAATACAGAAATTTTACTGCAAGGTGCCTGATCTTGTCCTACTTTCTTATTCATGCAGTTAAAGTTACACTTCGATAGAGTCAAACTAAGAAGACCAGGTCTGCCATCTACACCATCCCCACACCTACTCACAGAGATCACACTCAGTGAAAAGCAAGTCTCTCGCTTTTCTAACCACCAATGCAGTGGTTTCACCTCAAGGAGAAAGGCTGATTATAGGATGAGAGCACTATAGTTCTACCTGAGGGCACAGATTATTTTGGGACAGAGTAAGGATAATTCCAAGTTTAATGATTGTCAAGAACAGTGGAAACCCTGATGGAGAATAATTAGGAGGAATATGATAACTCGAAATAAATAAGCAGCCAAAAATTCAGTGCAGCTAGGGGAAGAGATAGCCCTAAACGAACGTCCAAATAAACTGCTCCGCCTCCCAGTCTGGGATTATATTCACAGTTGTGGCAATATTTGAGACAAACAGCTTTTTTTTAAAACAAACAAACAAACAAACAAAAAGAATAAAGATGACTTAGAATTTCAAGGCAAAATTATAGGAGATGAACATTGGTTAATACATTGTGCATAGAAGATAACAGAACAACCAGTTTTTAGCCAAATAATTATGCAACATATTCTGTTTCACTGTTATTTTTTTTTTATCTTTTTTTCTCTTTAAAATGTAAAAAAAGAAATGATACAAATACGGGAATGGAGAAGGGAAAAAAATTGCCTTGAAAAGACCCGGATCATATGCTTGCAAATGGAGACTTCAAAATAGCTATCATGTTTACATATATAAAACAATAGTGTTTAAAGATTTGGAGGAAGATAACTATGGGTTTTGTTTTATGAAATAGGGTTTATAATTAAGTACAGAAAAGTTTTTTTAAAAAATGAAAAAATTGGAGTTCAGAAATACAAAAACCAAAATAAAAATGTGCTCGCAGAGTTCAACACTCGATTTGAACTGGCAGAACAATCAGTGAACTTGACGATATGTCACAGCATACTGTGTAACCTGAGGAACAGAGGAGAGAAAGAAGAAAAACACAGAACTAGACAAATGGAAAATATTGGTGACTGCACTTGGAATAGGAAAAGTTAACAATGAGGGGAGAGAAACAAAGAACAAAAAATATTTAAAGAAATTATGACTGAAAATTTCTTAAATTTAATGGAAACCCTAACATGCATCCATAAATCAAGAAAATCGAATGATGCATCTTCCCTCCATTTCTGTTTAGAATTATATTAGAGGTTCTACGTGGGTCAATTAAGCAAGAACAAGAAATAAAAGATCTTGTTGGAAAGAAAAGTAAGGAAAACTATGTAAGGAAAACTATCTGTATAAGCAAGATCATGAATACAACATAGATCTCTGAGTAAAAAATACTAAGGAATCCACCTAAATACCATTAGAAGTTAGAGATGAGTTCAGAAATCTAATAGGAGCAAAATCAACATAGGAAATAAATTGTATATCTATATACTGGGAATGAATATTCTAAAAATTAAATTGGGGAAATAACCTAATATCATTAAAATATTTTGTTGAATAAATTTAATGAAAGATGTAAAAGGTATGTACAATGGAAACTACAAAATATTGTTCACATAATCAAAGGTGACTTACACAGAAATTTATAGATTCATGATTTAGAGCAAATAACATCATTAGTGTCAATATTCCCAAATTCACGTATATAAGCAGTTCATTAACTCTCAAAATCTGAGCTGGATTTTTTACTGTTACTGATGAGCAGATTATACAAATTGTTGTGTACACAATCTCTATGAATAATTTGAATCTAAGATTGTTTAAATCATAGCTAAAATTTATATGCATTCTGAATTTTTGTGTCACTAAAGGATTGAGAATCCAATTCTTTACTGGCTGTCAACTGAAGATGACTGCACAACTGGAGGTCTCTTTTGGGTACTTACATGTAGTCCAGGACATCTCAGAATCAGCTATGATACACACACTCTCATACTACATGTACTTTGGCTCCTCCTGCTACACCTCTCTGATTGATTTCTGCCTTTCTCTTTTCATTTTCAGTATTCATTTTATTACATCAGCCCACCAAAATGGTCTAAGATAATCTTATTTTAACGTTAGATTACCCACCCATTCTTCTTTGTAAAATCTGTTTATGGTTTAAGATTGGCGTTACCTGATTTAACCAGTATAAAAGTTTTGAAGGAATATTTTTGTATTCTGATTATTATATTTTATGAGATTGAGGTATCTCACAACCTTTCTAAAATAATTGGGTCATTAAAAGAAAATTTTATAATTGAGTTACTATACTATTACTTTATTATTTGCAAGACAGAAATTTGTGCATATTTCCAGATTGCTTCCATTTGTGCTGAATGTATAAGGTATTTTATAAGATACTGAAAATATAGAGTAATAGCCCAGATTTTTCTGAATAGCATTCAACAATTAATTATCACAAAATTTTTCCCATTATTTTTAAATTAGATGTTTTTATTTGATTACTGTTTATGTTTTTTAAAAAAAGTTGTTTTCACAAGGAACCTTGAACGCTAGTTGAAAGTTGATTTTCCACAATAGAACAAGGAGCATAAGACTGAGGTTTATTTATTAAAATGCTAAACAAGCTCTAGGGCAATGTTTGGAGAGATGTCCAGTTCAGATGACATTTATTTTGTAAAACCTGTACGGACACTTCCCAGACAGTAAATGTTCCTTTTTTGTGTACTTCGCACATTTGCTCTCTTGAACTTGAATGTGTACATTTTAGGTAGTGGGTTGGGAGTGGTGTTTGTGTACTGAACATGAGAGTGAATAGGGGAGGACGAACCACTCATGAAGAGAGAAGCAGGTGTAAGAAACCCAATGGATTCAGCCAAACTGATAGCATCGCAGCTCACATTTGGAGCTGTTGTCCACATAATCATGACCACTTTCCTTGATGCTGTTAACTTCTTTTCAGTAAATTTTATAATTCTGCTTATTTCCTCATTCTGCCTCTTTCATCTAAAAAATCTCAGCCAAAATAAATTTTTGCACAAGAGCGACCTAGCTAGAATGTGTAAACTTCTGGTAAAATACATGCTATCAGAGTGCTATGCATCACTTGATATTTAACAACTATATCTATATCTATATCTATATCTATATCTATATCTATATCTATATAGTCTTTTGTTTGTCTGCCTGCCTGTCTATCTGGCCATCTGTCTTGGTTATTTTTCTCTCATTGCTAAGGCAAAATGCCTGATGCCCCAAATTAAGGAAGGAAAGATTTATTTAGCTTACAGATTGTGGAAGTTTCAATTTGTAATTCACTGGCTCCAAGGCAGGGTAGCACATGGCAAGGACAACTGTTCATGTTCATGGTAGACAGTCAAAAAGGTAAGAGAAAAAGGGGCAAAAGGGCAAAAGGGAGGAGCAACCCTCTTTCCTTCCCTTATATTATGTTCAGGCTACCTGCTTCTGGGCAGTTGAAACACTCACACTGCCAATCCCAGCACTAGACAATGAACAAATCACAAACTCTAGATTCAGCCACCTCTGAAAAGCTTGCCCCCCATAACCACATGAAGCTTTGGGAGGACATCCAGACATCCAGACACAAACCATAATACTATCTATCTTTTTTTTTTTTTTGGTATTATTGGAGATTGAATTTAGGACTCCTTGCATGTTAAGAAAACACTCAGCACTGAGCTACATTGCCATTTTTCAAAAATTTTGAGACAGGATCTTGTTAAAATTCTCAGATAGGGCTGGAACTTGTGAACTTCCTGTTACAATCTCCTGAGTAAACTGTTTTTGTTTTGTTTTGTTTTGTTTTTTAATTTTATTAACATGATCACTAGGGAGTAGTACCAGAAAAAATTTTATGTGTATTGAAAGGCTAGATTTTTCTGAATTATAAGTGGAAAATAATAGGATAGTATTTTTCATTAGAAATTTTAAAAATTTTAAGATTTGGCTTGTTATAAATTGTTTCAAAAGTTAGAAATCATTAGGCAAAAGCAATCCAGCAGTCTTACAGTTTCTCATTACATCCAGTTGACATGGATGATCGTCCACAAAGTAGCTCAAGGAATATTTTCATATGAATTTATTGGCCATCTTGGAGGAAGACTCCCGATGTGTCTATAATAATATTTTCTTCAGTGGGGTAGAAATAACAATCTCCAAGGTCTAAGAGCAAATGCTACTCATGTGTGTTATAAATGACACCAAAGCATCTGGGGATTCCTGATCAACTCAGAGATCATGGTTTAGGAAATGGATCAACAATACAAAATCAGTAATCCAAAATGCATAAGGCAAACTCCAATGTAGTTCAGATGTTAATGTGTGAGTTGATTTGGAAAAGGGTATAGCAGCATACAGGTCTTTTTCTAATTGAGGCAGTTCTAGGTACGAGAAGGTGTAAAGATTATGTATAAGATACCCCTTAGTTACTGGCAAAATCTATGAAATAGATCCATAGCCTCTCACATAATAGGTTGTCAGTAATTGTCTCTCTATATGCTTTAGCTACTTTCTTATTGCTGGGAAAAAATACTTGAAACCCATAAGTTAAAGGAGTAAAAGTTTACTATAGCTTATGATTTAGAGCTATTTCACTTTGTAGTCAGCCAGCTTCAAGGCAGAGTGACCTAGCAGGGCAGCATGGAAGAGGCTAAGCAGTCTATGGCTGAGCAGTCAGGAAGCAGCAATTAGCAAACAGCAGCATTAAGACTTCCTTTCCCTTTTATCCCATTCAGGCTACAAGCCTTTTGCTGGTGCCAACCAGACCCAGAATGGTTCTCTTTATTTACATCCAGAACTATGCTAAACCAACCAGTGGACTAATTAGCTCTGACAAACCTTTAATACATAGTCAAACACACTAAATCCAGCCAGCTCCAAATACCCCCAAAGACAAATGCATGATGCTTTGGGGGCACATCTAGATACAAGCCATAACAGTGTGCACACAATTGAGATGATAATTAGTACTCTTTGGGAGACCCAAATCATCAAGAACATACACTAAAATTATGGGGAGCATGTTAAAGATAACTTAAAAGGTGTTAATACAGGTAGAGAAACATGGAATAAAAGTCAAATACACAGGTAAATGATACATTGAACACTTGAAAATAACTCATATTATAGATGAATATACTTTATTGAAATACAGATGCATTAAATATTTTTTGTCAACATTTATTGACAAATGCTAGAGCATATTTCCACATTTTTACCATATTACAGCAACAATAGGGTATTTTTGAGCATTGATAACTTAAGGCAGCAATTTGAATTTTGAAAATGAATTTTTAAATATGCTAAGGGTTTTATCAAACCCATAGCTGTAAGCATCATCTTTTCCAAGTATGCCATTCCTATGATGATTATTTTGCATGTTTTTCTAGTGTGGTCTTTTATTAATTGATGTACTAAAGTGAACTTCAATGATTATTCTGTCTTTATTTTTAAATTTCAATAATATGGATATGTTTCACATTTCACTCAAATTCACACACACATATACAATATTTACGTTCCCAAAGTTAAATATCAGGTCCAGTTATGTTTCATAAAATTTTAATGCCCAAGTTGCTTATTTTGTTTCAGAATAAAGAATTATGAAACCAAAATGCATGCAATAATAAAAATTGTTTCCCTAAAATATTATAAATGTTCAATATAAACCATATTATTTTTATTTCAACTCTCAATGTTTTTTGATCCAGGAAGGAAACCTAGCCAAAAATTAATTAGCTACAAATACCCAAATCAGTCTATCGATGGAAAAGTATTCAAATAAAAGTATCTCATCCTTTAAATGAAATATGCACATAGCTTTGGAATAAAAAGGAGCAAGCAAGCAACCATTTTTCAGCTTCCTGTCCTAGCCCCAAGTGATTGTTTCCAAACACTATGTTTTTTACCAAGTATTGAAATAGATCTATTTTTTTCCTTGTGATTTCCAAAAAGTTTTGTTAATATATTTTTGTAGAATAGAGTAAGGATATAGGGCCAAACAGGCAGTTGATTATTTCCCATTCTCCAGAATACTCAAATTGTCTTTTTTTCCCCCTAAAATCTATTTTTTCATCTGTAGGTAATTTTCATGCTTATTTTATTTGAAACGTCAGCAGTACAACTTCTTATTCTTATGATTTTAAAAGTTTCATTGAAACCTCACGGTAAGTTTATCCTAAAGCCCATAGCAGGCAAAATTTCATATTCGTAAGAAAGTTAATGTAGTGCTGGTATCAAAGGGATGAAAACTATTGAAAGTTTCAAATGTATCACATCATTTAAAAATTATAGGATTGGACCGTGGGTATAGCACAGTGGCACAAGCTCCTTCCTGACAAGCACAAGTCCTGAGTTCGATTTCCAGTACCACCCCCAATAAATAAAAAATAAATAAATAAATAAATATCACAAGATAATACAATACATCAATTATTTTTATTTCATTTTTTACAGTGCCTTTGAAA
Organism: Dasyprocta punctata; assembly: GCA_004363535.1. NCBI lineage: Eukaryota > Metazoa > Chordata > Mammalia > Rodentia > Dasyproctidae > Dasyprocta > Dasyprocta punctata. The sequence continues at coordinate 39,809 of RJWM01006386.1, forward strand.
CTGGAATGAGTAGACTAAGAAAGATTCAGAAAGTTTTGTTTCTTATAGCCACAGGATGCAGTACTGATATTGCAACCCCAAATCCACTTATTTATCACAAAATACCAACACTACAATTAAACCTGAATACTGAGGTTTCAGTTTAGAAAAAACAACTCATACTTTAATATCTTTTGTCTTAAAAAAATAATATATGTGCCATACTTTCACCACCACTGTCCTATAGGTTAATAATGTGAAAGTCATTGAAATGGTTAGTTAGAAAGATGAAAGTTTTTAATGGACAATATAAAAAAAAAACTTACTGTCTGCTGCTTCTAAAAATTTCATGTGTCACTGGCCCCTTTAGACCAAAGTTGTTCTAATAGCCATGGTTTTCTTTTAAAATAGAAGTATTACGTTTAAGTCATTGACACTGAAACATATAAATTAAATTGAAATACTAAATTATATTTAATATTGCTTCCTCAAAAAACCAAAAGTGACTTTATATTTATAACAAAAATTTGTTTATATACATGTAGGCATTATTTTATAGAAAGGTAAAATATTAACAGGGGTCGTGATGACAGTATTATAGTAAATATACCATAGAGATAGCTAATACAAAGTTAGTATTATTTTAAATGTACAGATTGATTCAGAAAGAAGAATCTATACATTTTTAAAATTTAGTTTATATAAGCAAAGTAAGTGCTGAGAGTTCATGCACAGGCATCATTTTTTGAGGTTTCTTTTGCTACTGTAAAAACTTAATAAGTTGCAACCCTACACTTTCATTTGATTCACTATTTAAATATCTAAGAAAATTTTAATTTGGGGAAATCAGCAAGCTGAGAAAGTTTCCTTTGCTCAGAAAAGCAAGGTAGAATATTTGGAAGGCAGGACAGCAATGGCTATTTTGGATCTAGTGAATTTGGATATTTGTAATCTTTCTGAAGGAAGTTAAATAGACCCACTTCTTCTCCCAGTGACTTTGGTTTCATCCTCTGCCTGCTGTGGAGGGTGATTATTATTGCTGCCTGTAACTGTTCTCTCCATCTGTGTATCAACTGTGGGAAACATCCATCCTAAATAAAAACCTGGGGCTGTTGCCTGGTGGGAAGGGAATTATACACTGCTGCATTCCCGATAGGTGTAGTTTAGTTATGTGCGTCAGCCAATGCCAGTACGTCTGCACTCTATGAAAGCACAGAGACATTGACTGCCGGGAGATAGGGGTTAGAGAGCAGAGTCACTAGAAAGAAAAAATTAATGGGACAGAAAAATTAAAACACGCCTCCTCTCCTCTTAACCTTTTACCACGCTCACCTGCCTCCTTCCAATCCCCAGATCTCATGGTTTTCTTGTAAAACCGTGGCCCAGGTATTATCATTTTCATTTATTGATGTTTTTCTTCTATGACAGAATTAATTCACTTATCAGGCAGCATCATTCATTTCTTTTTTCATTATATCTTTTTTTTTTTTGCACCAGGTATTAAACTCAGGACTTCATGCTTATCAGGCAGGTGCTGTACTGCTGAGATATATCCCTGGCCTTTCTTTTTTCATATCTTCAACATCAAGTCTTATGATTGAGAAATTGGTGGAATCTTTCCACCATAATATCCTCACAGATATTCAATGTTATGATGAATCTCTTGAGTGGTAGAAAATCACTTAGTATGCCAAGAAATAGTTTTTCAAATATAAATCATGGAAAGAATAAAGAAAGGAAAGTCAGTAAGGGAATATAATATCATTATCAACAATTATATGCAAAATGTCATATTTGATGAGAAATGATGTATACATACAAAGTGTATGTTCTTAAAAGAAATAAGTAAGAGCCAAAATGGAAAATGGGTATTATGTTTGTGTGTTGTGTCATTTTCTGTTGAAACTTTATTTTATATTGTTCATTTTATACATTTTTTTGTTTTAAAAAATGTCTGAATCTTAAAAACTTATGATCTTTAATTTCTCTATGGTAGTCTAGTGGCTCAAGTTTAAACATATAGTAAATTATTCCCAGAGATTATAAGTGCTGGGCTACTAATTTATACATTGAATTTGCAATTGTCTTATGTTTTTCTTCCGTTTCCATTCTTCATTAAGTAAATTTTTTTCTGAAATTATATTTCAAATTTGTGTGGATTTAACAATATATATGTACCCAAACCTGTTATGAGAATGCCACAGTTCCAGGAAAGGGTTGTAACGTCCTAGGTGAGCACAAGCCCTAAAATTGCCACACCAAAATGGATAAGAGGAGCAATTTCATGTAACTGTTAACAACCTATTGCTGCAGCTGTCAAAACAACAACAGAGGAGAACATCTAAGCTCAGTAGAGTGCTGGCCAAGGGAGCATGTACCAGGGCCATTGCACACAGATTCTGACTCAGATGACCTAGGGTGGGCATGGGAATCTTAGCTGGTGACCAGCACTGAAGCAGAATTAGTTTTCTCTAAAAATAGGGCTTGAGATGTAGTTCAATGTAAAGCATGTGCCTAGTGCTAGGTTCAATCCCAAGCACACACACACACGTACACATATGTACACACACACACACACACACACACACATACACACTCAACAAGAGTGAACTCAGGAGAAATACGAAAGTGAACTATGCATATAAGATTTTTATTTTCATAAGGCTCTCTGAGAGATTATCATTTAAACAATAGAAAGAATAAACTCAGTGGCAAACCATCATCATCATCATCATCATCATCACCACCACTACCACCATCATAATCATCATACACTGATGTTTTTACATGAGCAAGGACCTACACAGGTGTCTCTCCACAGAAGACATACAAATGACCCACATGTTTAAGAAAAGATGCTAGAGTCATTAACTACCAAAGAAATAGATGTCAAAACCATAATAATGCATCACCTCATACCTGTTATTGAGGACATTATCAAAGTTAGAAAACCATGTACATACATAGAATATTATTCAGTCATAGAAGAGAAACTTTGTCGTATGCTGTAGTAGGGGTGAAACTTGAGGATACTATGTTAACTGAAATAACCTAGTCACAGATGGATAAGTACTACATGATTTGGTTTATCTGAATATTTAATAGAGTTGATTCATAGAAACAGTAGAAAGGTACTTGCCAGGGACTATGCAGATAGAGAAATAAGAAGTTGCTGCTCAGCAAGCATAAAGTTTAAGCCACACAATGAAACAGTTGTAGAGATCTGCTTTACAACATTATGCTTTGTAATTAACAATGTATCACTATACAATTACAAATTTGGTAGGATGCTAGATCTCTTGCTATTTTTAAACAGTGAGAAAATCTCCATTATGCTTATTTTGATAAATGTGCACATGAGGATCTTTAAATATACAAATTGTGTCATATTCCAGAGCTAATCATGTGAGCTCACTGTTACATTTTATAATACTTCGAATATATATGAAACAATCTATTAAGCATAATTTATTTAGGAAAGAAAACCTGTTAATTTATTTTTGAGCGTACAGCCTAGAATTGTTCTTTATAAAAGAGATTACAGTGCTAAAATTGTGATTATTATTTCACAGTGGCTTTCCAAGTTGTCACAGGGGAACCTTTTCAAATTCTCTCTCTTTGGCGAATCACAAGTTGAGTAGCAAATGTAAGCAATGTCCCTCTCCTTGAAAGATAGGGTTGAGGGAAGGATTCAGGCTGTGTGTAGGAGGCTTTCCCTTCCTTGCCCTCCTCAAAGACCCCAGAGAGCACCACTTTTAAACAGTTGGTGGAGATGTAAACTCATAATCAACACAGCAATAGCTGTCATTTTTTGAAAGAATTTACTGTGGGCTAAGACAGTGCCAAGCATTTTACGTGTCTTGCCTAAATTAATCTTTGCAACCCTCTTAGGATGGAGAAACTATTAATTTTATTATGTTATAGATTAAAAGACATAATTGCTAAGCTATTAGTCAAGGATCAGTTGCCATGTGAATGGCAGGACCAAAATCTCACACCACGTTGTCTGCTGTAGCCTAAGGCACAGAGTTAGCACACAGCTAACCCTTCTCTTGCCTGTAGAAAGCCTCTCCTGGTAAAGAAAGCTCCATTAGGGATTTTTTTCTTTTTTGGTACCAAATGATGGTTTTATTGCATTTGTTGATCAGATTAATTGGATGCTTGCTAAATATTTGCTTTCCTCTTAAGATCATAAACACTTCTTTAAAGGCAGTGTTTCTAAGGTCATTATTATCACTTGTATTGGAAATAGGATCTTGTCTTAAAAATTGAATATTGTTCTCACTGTTTTGCTTTGTTCTGATTAATTGTTTTGCCTTATCTAATATTCTGTTTTGATTGGTTATATTCTGTTTTGTTTTTGGTTTGATTTTGCTATGCCTGATGGAATGGACAACTATTGTGAAGATAACAAGATACACTATAATAGCTATTGTTGTTTTCCTAGTATTCTGCTTTGAAGTTCTGTACCAATTTTGCTACTTTATTTGGATTGGTTTGGTTCTGTTTTGTTTTGTTGGATTTTTCTATTTTTAAAAGAAAAAAAAGAAACAGGAGACTCACAAAATGCACAGTAGTTCTGAGATTAAACTATACTACAATTTCCATAGTTTGCAAACAGAAGCATTTGTGAACCAAGGTATTACTGCGTTTTAACTTCCAACAGATTCAGTGCTTCTGTTTTAATATCGAGGTCTTTGATCAATTGCTTTTATGTTAGTACATCATGAGAGATATAGGTCTGACTCATTCTTTTGCATTTAGATAAACAGTTTTTCCAGTACCATTTAAAAGGAGACTGTTTTTTCTCTAGCATATACTTTTGGAATCTTTGTCAAAGATCAGATGGCTGCATGTTCTTGAGGTTGTTTCTATATCCTCTATTCTGCTTCGCTGACATGTAACTCTATTTTTGTGCCAGTACCATGCTGTTTTTATTGCTGTAGCTTTGTAATATAACTTGAAATCCAGGATTGTGATGCATTCAGTTTGCTTTTGTTACTTAAGTTGCTTTTGCCGTTTTGGATCTTTTCTGTTTCCGTATAAATTTTAGGATTGCTTTTTTTAGTGTAAAGAATGATGTTGGTATTTTAACTAGGATTGCATTATTTCTGTATATAATTTTTTGCAATATTCGGACAATACTGGCTCTGCCTATGCAACAATGGGGGACACCTTTAGATTCTGTAATGTCTTCTTCAGTCTCTTTTTTCCAGGATTCTTCAGCCTTTGTTATATGTGTTTTTCCTTTCTTCGTTTGGATTTATTCCTATGCATTTGATTTTTTAGAAGCTATTATAAATAGCTTTTTCCTAATATCCCATTTTGGTGGCTTCAGTGGTATACAAGAAAGCTATTGAATTTTGAGAACTAGTTATTTTGGATCTTGCTACTTTGATAAATTTGTTTATTACTTCTAGGAGTATTTTGGTGAAATTTTTTGGGGTCTTCCATGTAAAGGATCACGGTATCTGAGAATCAGGACAGATTTCTGCTTTTCCCTTATGTGCTCCTTTTATTTCTTTCTCTTTCATGCTTGTTCTGACTAAGGTTTTAAGCACTATATTGAACAAGAATGGTAAGAATAGACATCTAATCTTGTTCCTATTCATTTCCTCCCATTTAATATGGTATTGGCAGCAAGTTTGTCATAAATTACTTTTAACAGTTTGAGATCCTTCTATAGCTATTTGTCTGAGTTTTTATGATGAATGGGTGTGGATTTTGTCAACAGCCTTTTCTGTGTTTATTAAGATGCTCATGTGTTTTGTGTCCCTTTTTCTGTTACAGGTGATTTATTAATATTATTGATTTACTTATGTTTAATTATCCTTGCACCAAGGATAAACTCAACTTGGTTACGATATGTGATTTTTTTTTAATTTTTTTCTTTTTTTTTCCTTTTTTTTTGGTACTGGTGATCGAACTCACCACCTTGCGCTTGCCAGGCAGGTGCTTTGCTGATGAGCTATATCCCTGGCCCTGTGTATGATCTTTTTAACAATTGACTGCTTTCTGTTTTGTCAGTGTTTTGCTGAAGATGTCTGTATCCTCGCTGATTTAGGGAGGTTGCTGTATAGTTTCTTTCCCCCTTTTTTTCTCTCTTTCTCTCTTTTTCTTTCTTTCTTTCTTTGCACTTTTTTGTTATATCCTTGCTCAGTTTGGTATTGATAATGCTAGCTTCAATTTAAGAGTCTAAACGTATTCCTTCCTTTTCATTTTCTTCAAAGAATTTGAGGCGTACTGGTGTTAGAACTTTATTAAAGTTGTGGAAAAATTCTGAGATGAATCTGTTAGATCCTGGAATTTCCTTTGTGGGTAGTGCAATTACTACTGACTCTATTTTTTTGTCTATTACTGACACATTCAAAGTTTTTATATCCTTTGTTCAATTGGTAACTCATGTGTGTCCACGAAATATCTCCATTTTGTCTAAATTTTCCAGAGTAATGGAATATGAATTTTTGAAGTAGTTTCTTATAATCATCTGGACTGTGGTGGTGTGGTTGTTATTATGACTTCGTTACTGCTAACTGAATTTATGTGTTTTTATTTCTTTTCTTTCTTTTGGCAAATTTGGTAAGGGCTTATTAATCTTATTTATCTTCTCAAAGAATAAACTTTTGGTTTATTGATCCTTTGTATTGTTTTCTTTTTGGTTGCAATTTAATTAATTTCTGCTTGATCTTTATAATTTTTTCCTTTTATTTAAGGTTTGAATTGCACTTGATGTAGGAGGTTAAAATGCATTATTGGGTAATTTAATTGGAACTGATCAATTATTTTAATGTGTGCATCCACAGCTATAAACATTCCCCTCAGAACTGTTTTCATCATATCCAATAGATTTTGAGATGTTGTGCTTCCATTGGCATTTGATTTTAGGAATTTTTTTTAATTTCTTCTCTGATCCATTGATTACTCAATAAAGTATTTTTAAATCTCCATATGTTTGTATAATTTCTGTGATTTCTTTTGCTGTTGATTTCAAGTTTCATGGCAGTATGATCACACTAATATGAATGGTATGAAGAGGATCATTTAATTTCCTTTGTATTTATTTAGGTATTCTTTATGGCCCAAGATATGGTCTATTTTGGGAAAAAGTTTCCATGTGCTGCTGAGAAAATGTGTATTCTTTTGTTGGATTAAATACACTGTAGGTATCTGTTAAGTCCATTTGCTCATTGTTGTTGTTTAACTGATATTTCTTGGTTAATTTTGTGTTTGAATGACTTAAATATCAGAGGGGGGGTGTTAAAATTCACTTTTTTTACTTTTCTGTCTTTTTATGTTCAGCAGTATTTGCTATAAAGTTGTGTGCACCAAGATTCAATGTATATTAATAATTGCTTTCTTTTCTTGTTGAATTGCTCCCTGTATCATTGTGTAGTGGCCATCTGTGTCTCTTTATAGCTGCTTCTTCTTGCTTTCAGGCTCCAGTTTCATCTTTTTTCATCCTTTAACCTTTATTCTCTGAGCTTCCTTTTTGATGAGGTATATCCTGTAGACAATACATGGTCACAATTTTTTAGAGGTATATCCTGTAGACAATACATGGTCACAATTTTTTAATCTAATTTGTCAGTCTGTGCCTTTTTACTGTGAAGTTAAAATGAATAATATTGAGAGTTATTATTGTTAGTTGTTTACTGAAAACTGTCATTGCATTATTTTTTCCAATGTTGATTTTTTTTTTTTTTTGCTTAATTACTCTTCCAGTTAAATGTATGATTTCTTTTGGGATTTTTGGTGCCGGTGGCCTCTCTCTCTAAGATTCCCTTGAGTAATTTTTGTAATGCTGGCTTAGAGGAATTTTATTTTCTTGGTATTTTTTGTCATGCAAACTCTTTTTCTTGATCAACTTTATTTATCCATTTATTTATTTATTTTTATTAGTATGTGCTTGCACTGTATACAGTCTACAGTCATTTGGGGGAGTGAATACATGTACATATTATAGTTTATTTTTTAAATTCCCTTTTCTCCTGCCTCCTCCCCTAAACTCCCCCTCCCCATTCTCATTCTTGATGATATTATTAATCTTAGAAAATGTTTATGACAAAAATATTTACATTCATTGATGTTATTAGGTTCCAGCATATGACATGTATTTAGTCTATGTACTTGCTCTTCTTTTCCCTCTTCATGCCAAAGTCTCCTGAGAAACTTTCCCATTTGTAAGATTTATCTCCTTGTCTCCTTTTATCCATCCTTTATTGTGCTCCTTGTTTATACTTTGCTCTACTCAAGTGAGAGACCCTGTACAGTATTTGAGCCAATGTGTTCAGTTTATTTCACTCAATATGATATTTTTCAGATGCATCTATTTTCTTACAAATTTCTCCAATTTGCCCTTCTTTGGGGTTGACAAGTGTTTTCTTTTAGGGCTTGAAAAACTTGACTATAAATTCTCTTGACTGCTTAAGAGTTGTGCTGAGACATTCACTCCAATTCTAATAGGCTTGCCTTTATAACTAATGTGCTGATTTTCTTTAGCAGCTTTTAGTGTTCTGTCTTCTTCTTGAATATCTGAAATTTTGATAATGAATTGTCATGGAGTCAGGTCTTTTCTGGTCATGTCTATCTGAGGATATATATTCTCCTTTTACTAGAATATTGAACTATTTTACCCAGATTTGGAAAGTTTTTGCTATGATTTCAGTGAATATATGTTTTACAACTTTTGAGTTGCCTTCAAATTTTTCCTGGATCACAATTCTTATGTTCTTTTGTGTGTGTGTGTGTTTGAGTCAGGTAGCAGATGTTGGATCCAATTTGCATGTATTCTTCTCATTTTTAAGGTGTCACTGAGTTTGCAATCTTCTACAACCAAAATGTCTTCAGTTTCTGACACTGTCCATATTTTTGTTGAATTTGCATGTTAGTTACTTTTCTTATTGCTGACATAAAATACCCGACACCCAAAGTTTAAAGCGAAAAGATTTATTCAGCTCACCATTTCTAGAGGTTTCAGTCCATAATCAGTTGGCTCCAAGATAGGTGACATGACAAACAGGCACTGCAGAAGAGAAATAGTTCATGGTGAGCAAAAGATGGCAAAGCAAGAAAGACACAGGCCATAGATGTCCAAAGACAAGAGACAGTTGCAGCTTTCTTTCTGTCCCTGGTGTCTTATGATGGATAAGACTTAAGATGTGTAACATTCACATTCTTAATTATAGCACCTTTAACACTATCATTCCTCCATGAATCAATCCCAGCATCACATACTTAGATCCAGCTACCTCTGAAAAGCCCCGGCTATGACTGCATGAGGCTTTGGGGGAACATCCAGATCCAAGCCCTAACATTTGCTAACCATGGTTTCTTCTAAATTTTCCACTTTTTATTTCTGTTTGCTTTCTTTAATAATTTCTAATTCTTTTCCAAACTATTATTGTTTTGTCTTAGTTTACTGTTTGTTTCTTCCTTAAGTTTGTTAACTGTTTGATTAGTAAAATCATTTTTTCTGTTTAATGAAATCCTTACTAAGCTCACTAAACATTTTACAAAATTGCTTACATATTTTTTTCTTTAGGCCCTTCAAACATTTTGACAATTTTGTTTCTTTAGAGTGTCCATAACCTCCTCTAATTCAGTATCTGCAAGATCAACTTTTGAAAGACTAAGTGTTTTTTGAGGTATATTGTTTTCTTGCTTTCTCATATTTCTATTGTTTTTGTGCTGGAGGTTGAGAATCAGTTGGTCTAGAAAGATTCTACACTTTCTGTGCAATTTTTTTAGTTAGAATTTATCTCCCTGTAATGTGTCCCTCTGTTTAGTTATGTTTTCATTTTTACGCTCCTTTTAAACCTACTAGGTGTAATATTTGAGGATCATCTCAATGTCCAACCTGTTTTCTCTGGGCTTGACACAGAAGAGAAAAGGAACTGCAGCAATGTTAATGACAGAAGGATGAAATAGATATAGCACACAAAGCCAATTAACCAACAGCAACTACTAAACCATTACTGTCCATAGCAAAGAAATCAATGATAATAAAGGTAGAAACAAATTGGGTATTCATTTTTCATATGAACCTTTCAGTTACAACTGTACCATCCTTATCAATAGAAAAGAGACCTAGAGTAGCAAGATAGACATGAAGATAAACTACATATTAACATATAATAAATATCTATTTAATGCAATAACTAAATCAACATTAACAACAGAAAAGAGTTCAGCAATAATAGTCTTTATTTAGCTAAAAATCTTTAAAAATAATAAAACTTAATTTTAAAAATCATAAAATGGAGGAAAAATGAAAGAAGTAAAACTTTACAAAGAAAGAAGAGGAAGAAAATATTGAGGAGAACAAAAACCTGAGAGAAGGGATCTAGCTGAGAGTAAACAAAACTTAATAGAATTAAGTAAAAGTAGCAAGGAAAAATTAAGAAAACAATGCAATGAATAAAAGAGAAGAGAAAAGAAAAAAAAGAAGAAAAGAAAAAGAAAAATGAATAAAAATATACTTCCTCCATGTGTTGTGTGCTTTAATTCCGGGGCTTCTGGTCCTGGAACCCACCAGGTATGGGAAAGAACAGTAAGTCAAAGTGAGGGTCTATCTGTTCCACACCTGTGTGTGTGTGTGTGTGTGTGTGTGTGTGCACATGCGTGCGTGTCTGTGTACTGAGTTCCACCTTGCCTTGCACCCCAAATCACAGTCATATCTGCCTAGTTTCATGATTGTAAGTTTGTGAGGTGCCCCTTTGCTCCAGATTTCTGTCTGTCTGTACACCCTTGAATGTGGTAACAATTTGAGCCAAGTTGTATCTGAATATGTCAGCAGATGAGGAAAGCAAACAGGCCACTGGGCTCTGTCCTAGGTATGCCATGACTAGGAGCATATATCAGGGCGTCCACTAGACTTAATGGCAGAACTTTCAGACACAGCACTTGTTATGGATTAAAAACTGGTGGTCAATTTAACACCAGCTGAATTAAATCGGCTGAGTACAGATGGCTGGTGCTGAGCGTAGATGGCTCACCTGAGGGAAGTTGCCAGCATAAATAGAGACATGGAGAATAAAAGCGAGGCATTGTGGGTTTTCCTAATTGTTGCTTTTTTGAGCCATTAGTTCTCCTGGAGGAGCTTGTCATGCTAGTTTCCTCTATATGGATTCCGCCATTACTGTCGGAGGAGCTCGGGACCTTGTTGATGAGAGTAGTTGTGGTTCACTGTGGGGAAGCTCTGCTCCTTCCATTGAGCATTGGTTCCTGGCTCTGGAGGGCAAGATGTGTGCTGTTTGATCTCCAGGAGAAGGTTGTCATGCTGGGCTTCCTGACCTGTACTCAACTGTTCTCATCATCGGAGGAGCTTGGGACCTCATTGCCGCTGAAGATGGCTGTGGTACTTTTCAGGGGAGCCCTGCTCTTTATTTTGAGCATGACTTCTCAGCTCCAGTGTAGAACCCTCAACCTACTGGCCCAGCTCCTTCACCCCGCTGGCATAGACTTTCTAGCTTCCACCGCTCTGACCTTTGGCCTTCCCAGCTCAGATCCATAAAATAGACTGGGGTAAGTCCTTATCGTGGGCTCTTAGACCTCCAGTTGGTTTTATGGGAGGCATTGTCATGGGCTCTGGTTCTTCATCTGGGCTCATGCAGGACATTGCTGTGGGATCCAGGCCCTTGGCTGAATATTCTTGGTCTTTAGTGTTGTGAACAGATTTTCCTGCACTTTCTTGTGTTTAACTCTGACCATCATAAAACAGTATTATAAATTCTGTGTCCTGTATGCAATTGTTCTTGCAACTCCTGACTACGACAGCACCCTTAGAAAACCACAAGGGACTGACCTGCCTTCTCACTCCAGAGGTTGGGACCACCTTGTGCTTCTTGAACTTAGCCCACCACTGCTTAAACTTCTTAGTGTTCTGTGACCAGCCTGCCCATTCTCTGAGACTATCTCTCGTGATATCTCCCACTATGCCAGTGTGGTGGAACAGTCCAAGAAATCTGGAAGTATAGTTGTCCTGTGACTTCTGATTCCCAGAGTAGCTCAATCTAAACAGTAAACCACCATCAAATATAGCTCCTGATTGTATCACTCCCAAATATGATAGTGCTACGAAGGATATTTTTCTCTAGCTTCAGCTTGTCCTGTGGAAGGAGTCAACTTCAGAATAGAAGCTCACACTGCATTTACACCTGACAACACTGTGGGATTTTCTTGGGGCTAGCACTGCTGTTCTTTGGTTTCTCCCAAGAACTGTCAACCCTTTCTGCACTTACTTCATGTTTCAGGAGACATCCCACCTCCCTGTGAGCCAAGGTTAGCCTTCCAGACTGCTTTCTTCTTTTCTTTACGTTGTCTTCATTTTCTCTAATTTCTCTGTGATTTCTAGTCCTTGTGTCAGTTCTTTTTTGATTCTTAGAGTTATTCTTCCTTTTTTCTCCACTAGTTTGTTTTCCAGGTATCTGGATTCCAAGTCTAGAGAGGCTATGATACACTACTTGTCTTCATGTCACCAGTTTCTCTCCCCAATTTTCATGTATTTTCAAGGAGCTTTCAAACTTTCCTGTTGTTACATTTGTAAAAAAACCAGCAAACTCTGAATGTAAATTTATAGTTCTTAATTTTGAGGTCTTGATGACCTTCATACACTGAGAAGTTTCTCATACATCTCATTTACAAATCATATGTACTCTTTTTGAAATAAAAACTGTTTTACGGGAAAGAATTCTTTACAAGTAATTTTTAACATTAAAAGCAGAGATGAATATATGGTGAGTTTCAACTGTAGTTAGTTAGTTTGTGTCAGTGCGTACTCATCACTTTCCTTTTTTAAGAGCAAATGGAATAAGTAGTATGATAAGTAAAATAAAAAGTTTTATTTAGCAATGAAAAATAAAAACAATGCAGCATACTTTTACAAGTAGTCAGTAGCCATCAATACGTAATTACAGACTTGTGAAAATACTTTTCACTTGGGGTCCTCTGGACATAGTACTGTGCATATTTCTATGATGACCATTAGCACCTTTTACATGAGCTGTCCAGATTAGCCATTCTCTTGAAGGAATATGAGTGACAGAAGACTATTTTGATGAAAAATAAAGAGCAATGTGAGAGTAGTCAATTAAAATACTTTAGAAATGAGACTAGATTTGAGGTGTTAGCTAGCTAAGGATGGATTATAAGAATACGCATTATAAGGAAATATGCCTGTCAGACTTGTCAAAATAAACTCCTGAAATACCCAGATAAGCTCATATGCATTGATTAAAATGCTGTATGGATAATTTAGGATTCTTTAGATGCTATACACAGACACATATTTTGGTTATAAACAACAAAAAACACAAAGCAATTATTTTGAGAAATACCAAATCAATCATCAGTCTTCAGAGAAGGCGGATATTAAAGAATCTAAATGACACAGGATTTAAAGTGGAATAATTCCTGGATTTATTTTATTTTATTATTCTTTTTGGGAAAGTGGTTTGAGGCAGGATCTCACTGTGTAGCACAGGTTTGCCTCAAACTCACAGTGATCCTCCTATCTTAGCCTCCCAAGTGCTGGGATTGGCCTAAATTTAGACTTCAGAAAATACTTTTATGCCTCTACTTCTCTGATGACTGCTGAAGTGTTAAAGCCCCTGAAGAATAAGTCTCATTTACTTAGATTGAATAATATTCATGCATCATGGATGATGAGTGTTGTTAGAGGAGATGCTGAGAAAAGCTAAAAATTAAGCATGCATTTCACAATGTCTTTTAGTGTTGAAGACTTCAAATAGCATGATTACCTCATGGTTTGTTTTGTTTTGGTTTTGGTTCTGGTTTTGGTTTTGTTTAGATCTCAGTAAGAACAGTATGAGGGTGAGTTTTCATTTCGATCTCTATATGTGTTTTATTGCTCTATTATCTATATTATCACAAAGTTAATAGTTTAGAAAAATACACGTGCATGATCTTGCATTTTTTGATAAGTCAAAAAATAAAACACAATCTCTCAGGGTTAAACTGAGACCATTGACCTGGCTGTGTTCCTGTCCGAAGGTTTTAGGCCAGAGTCTGCTGCCTTAGCTTCTTCAGGCCACCTGCACTGCGCGGCTCATGGCCTCCTACCTCCATCTTCAAATCCAGCCATGTTGCATCTCACTGACGATTATTCCATCACTGCACCTGCTTTTGAACACCACCTGGTAGGGTCCTCTGCATCTAAGGATTTGTGTGGTCAACTGGATACTCTAAAAAATTGCTCTTCTCATATGAAAGTCCTTTATTATAATCACATGTTCTCATGCACTTTTCCCACTACAAGCAACTTGTTCACACATTCTAGAATTGGGATATGACTATAGTTGGGGCCCCGTTATCCTCCCTTCCACAGACACTAACTTGTAATATGAAAGGTGTATTGTTTAGAAATTCAAGTCTTATTATTTCTGTCTGAATGAATTTTTCTAGTTCATTGCTCTGTTTTTAATTGCTGTTTATACTCTCCCTCAATTTTTAGGAATGTTCTAATAGAATGAATAAATTATTTTCAGAAATAGGTTGTAGGTGATAAAAGTATACTTTAACAATTACAGAAAATACAAATAATAACTTCCTGATTACCTTTCTAGTTGTATTGAATGTAATTCATACATAAGTGCCTGATAGAACATAATACTTGATTATGATAATAATAAATTGATAAAAATATTTATCTCCCCTCTACTGCATGGATGACCATGCACTTCTGCTTAGGAAACTTACCTTTGCACTTATCAAGATTTATAATTCTTTATGTAAAATAAATTGTTATGTAATTAAATAAATTATTACATAAGGCTTTTCTGAACCAAGGAGAAACGGCAGGTGAGAAAAGAGATCATTTGTATGAATTCTCTTTCCTGCTGTGGAACCCCAGTGTGGAAATGTGATTAACTTAAGAAAATGACTTCAACAGGGCTTTAAACTATAAAGGTTCTTTTAGATGAAGAGGTCAGTCTGCCTTGGAATTAAAAGTCAAAATCTTGGTCTAGATGGAAAAGAAATTCAAGTATTTAATTCCATTAACTAGAGCTGACAGTTTTACAGTTTCTAAATAGTTGCCTGTTGTGGTAAAGTTGCCTGGTGCTTGCTGATTAGCCCTACAAGATTTAGGATTTCTAATTTCATGGAAGAGAAGGTAAATTTAAAATAACACAATAGTATTTTTCATATTTCAAGATACTTGACATGAGGCACAACTGTTTTGAAGAAAACCAGTAGAGACCTTGTGCCTTTTCTATTCTCATTCAAAATCAAATTCTCCACATGAAAAAGTACTTTAAAAATTCATATCACAGTGTTCTGTTTATGCTTTTAACAAATCAATACATTCTGGGATTCTTTAACTGAACTTATATATTTATTCTTGACATATTTAGAGTAATGTTCTGATCAGCCATGCTTTATATTCCATTATTTTTCTTGTCTCTGATAATAATCAATTTTCGACAGTGGAAGTCAGAGGAAGTCAGATGAAAGAGAAGTGAATTTGTTGGATCAAGTGCATTAACAAGCAAGGAACACACACACATTCTCATGTACAAGCACGATCGCACAACTGTAAATGTTCAAAAGAAGTCAAAGCTTCATATTTCATCTCTGCAAGCAGCCTCAGTACTGCCAGGCGTACCAGTTTAGATTCTGTGTTCACACCAATCTGCATAATTTATGATGCAATGTCCTATCTGTTTCAAGGACATTAGTATAGCAAGTGTTATTTTAGCTTTCTCTTAAGATTCTTAGAGTTTGGGGCTTTTCTAAGAAAAAGCTTCACTTTTCTTTTCAAGTTCATTTAAAATATACAGAAAAAACATTGGAGCCATTTACAGTTGACATCTATCTGTTCCCAGTGTCCTGTTAAGTAGGCATTCAGTTTTCTTCTTTGAATTTTTAGTTTACTTTTGAATTTCCTGTGACTTATTTCTTGACTACATCCCAAACTATAAATGTTAATAACTAATACTTATTCCATATGGCTAATGTACCATTCAACTGTGAGGATTAAATACAATTCTGTTAGTGTTATTTTCTGTTCTCTTTTCTAAGATTCAGTGATGTGGAAGAGTACTAAAATAAGACTGTCTTCTTAAGAATGAGAGTTCAAACTGCAGATATACAAAGTTGAAGATTATAAGAATTTGAGAGAAATATTAATATTTAAATATTCATCAAGAGGGAAATGAATATAGCTAACAGAATTTTAAAAATATGTAATGGAAGTGCATTTTTAGTGTTTGTAGAATCCCACCCTAATTGGCATACAGTACATGATTCCTAAAATATGCCTTCATAGAAAGCTTTTATAGGAGGTAAAACTAAAAATTAGCTAAACAATTTTGATTTAATTATAGTCAAAGAGTCAATATACTATTAGCTGTGTTTTAATATTAAAATTCAAAGAAAGTATTCTGATTTTCCAATATAAATGTGATCTTACAGTAAACAAATTCACAACATAGGATCAATTTTTAGCAATCACGATTTCTGCCAATAATACCATACTAATGCCTGAAGTTACCAACAATGAACATGCTTTTGGGTATTCTTCCAGATGTAGACATGGAGCTACAGCTGTGGTTTTGCACACAAACACACAAGCCCTGATGTCTAAGTACAGGTGTGCCATTTATAGAAATTACATTAGCTTATGTATGATGTCATGTAACCTAAAATTTTATTCAATTTTTATGTCATTGTAATGTTAATATAGACCTAAATCAACTTTGTAAATAGCTGTGTACTGTTTACTTGTATGAGAAAGCATAATTTATTCAACATATTCTTATCGCTGAATACTTACGTGGCTTTAATTTTTTCATATTATAAATGTTACTTTAAAGCACTTGTAAATACTGTATTACCCACACATCCTATGTTTTTTGCAGGGTTATGTATTACAAAGGTAATGGTGTTTGAAAGACATAAAAGCAAACTTTGCTTAAGATACTGAAGCTTGTGATAAACTATCTAAACATTATCTTGGATGTTGAAAGACATATAACTTTAGTTTGAAATGAAACATAGTCTCTAATAGAGATTTAAATTGCACCAAGATGATCTATAAATATTATTCTAATGAATAAAGTTTCCTTTTCTCCTGATTACCCCATGCATAATATATATTGTACAAGTAAATTGATCAGAATGTTATATAAATTACCCATATTCTCAGAACCAAGTAACAGAACCAAGATCCAAACCTAAACATTGTGTAGGAAAGATCTGCATTTTTTCCACTATGCACACTGCCAGCTAGAAGTTTAAGCAATATATTCTGTTAAATTTCTTATTTTCTGTGAGGACCATTGATATATCATTAACATATCAATTAATTTAATACTCTAAATCACTCCAGTGATAGGCATCACTAGACAATAGTTGTATTGGGGAAACTAGTTGCTTTGGAGATCAATCACTTCATTTCAGAGGTTAGTAAATGTAAGTCTAACCTAGATCAATCTGACTTTAAAACTTTATGTTTCACTTGGTCCTACGCTGGGAAATTTGTTTCACAAATTGAATGCACCTTGTTTGAAATGCTTGAGACTTGAAGATTTCCTTTGGATGTTTGAAGATTTGAGAATATTTGGGTATGCATGATGAAATGTCTTGAGGATGAGACTCAAACCTAAACAAAAAACTCATTTATGTTTCATATGCAACTTATATAAATAGCTGACAGTAATTACATACGATATTTTTTTTAGTGAGCCTGAGTTTTGAAAATGTCTGTCACATGGGGTTAAGTACAGAATTTTTACTGATGACATCATGTGAGTACTCAAAAAGGTTTTGGCTTTTGAGTCATTTTGGATTTCTGCTTTTCAAATGAAGAATGCTTAAATTATAATAGCAATTGCTGCAATTTAGTATGATTTATACTTAAGAGATCATGTCCATGATTAAATACTTTTAATGTAAACGTAAATCTCATGGATATTTAAAAAATTTCATAAGCAATGCTGCTGAGGAATAATAAATACATTTTGATATATCATTTCTATGTAAAATGACAGAACAGGAAACGATGACACTTGAAGTGAAGTAAAATAATTTTTGATACAGTAATTTGAGAGATTCATAGAACAAAATTTAATTCATCTTTGATAATTAAGTGGACCTAGCTTCTGAAATGAATGACAACTTCATATGGAGGTATTTCATTCATTCATTTATTTATTTATTTATTTATTTTTGGTGGCACCAGGGATCAAACTCACAGCCTCACGTCTGCCAGACAGGCACTTAAGCCACTGAGCTAAACTTCCAGCCCTGGTTTTTTTGAGGCAGGGTCGCACTGTGTAGCTCAGGCCAGCCTTGAGCTTGCATTGTAGCCCAAGCTGGACTCTAACTCAAAATGCTCCCCCTACCTCAACCTCCCAAGAGCTGGGATTAAAGGTGTGCGCCACCACTCTGGACTCACATGGACATACTTTGAACTACAGATGTTTAAGAAAATATGAACGTTTTTGGTTCCAATTGCTTACATTTCAGATTAGAGACATAGCCCATATAATTTAAATGGATGTGGTAAGATTATGCAGCAAAAGTGAAAACAGGTGTGAAGATAGCTCCTTAGTCCCAGTTTTATCTTTTTTTTAGGTTATAATGCGCGATTAGTGATAAGAAAGTTATATTCAGGCATTACTATGATTTATCTGGAAAACTATCATATGATACACTAATAAATATATATAATAAATGTAGGTTTTTAAATTCAATAGTACAAAGCTTACTCAAATACTATGTGGAAAAATTTTAATGTTTGAATTTCAGATAATTGTTTTTATTTTGGATTTTCATTTTATGTTTGATGTGTAACACTAGGATCAAATGTACACACAAAAGTCAAGGTTAATTTTTCAAGAATTTCATGTGGACTAAATATTTCATAATATTTATGTCATTTCATTGAAAGATTGGGATTAATTAAGTTACTAGGATATTTTGCACATTTTATATATAAATGTATGTGTGTATATATATATATATTTTTTTTTTAGATTCAAGATTAGCACTCAACTAAAATAGGCCCATTTTGTGCCTACCATCTCAGTCTGATATTAAGAGCCTTTTTAAACCAGAAATTTCATGGTTTGGATAAGTAATAATTTGATTATCCTCTTTGTACATCCTATTTTTATATACTCACATACTGCCTAATTATGAAAATGTCTTCTGTGCTCAAATAAGTAATTTATTTTCTGAAAGATTTTCTGTATAGTGTTTAGAATTAATGACTTTATGCCCCAATATTCCTCTTTGTAAGATGGGAATAATAATAATAATAATGATAATCTCATTGGCTACAAGGATTGAATTAACAGTTGCAAGAATCTCCTTAGGAAAGGCTAAATGGACAGAAGTAAACGTATTTCTATTCTGCTAGCCATATAGTGTCTTGGACATAATTCTAAATGGTATTTTTTACAATAAAATAAATACATACCAGTAGTATTGTTCTCTTGGGAAAACATACTATAAAGGGGATGTAAAGAATGTTAAAAGTTAACCTTAAAATCATCCATTCCTAATACTTTTGACATGCTCATGTTTTATTAATATATCAATTTTCAACAGGGAGCACAGGTACTAGTTTTACCCCAAATTACATATCCTTTTTATATTTTTGATGAAATTGCCATAAAATATCAAATTTTACCATGTTGAGAAGTTTTAGGCTGACTATACATAGCTATATCAACCCTACTTATTTTCAGTATATTAACAGCAAAATGATAAAGAAACTCACACTTATTCTATAGAAAACTTCAGGTGATATTAGTAATGTTTTCTTAGTGAATGGTGTACTGAATCTTTTTCTCTTTTTTCTACTGGGAATCAAGCTCAGGATCTCATGCTTGCCACATAAGCACTATGCCTCTGAGCTCTGTCCCCAGCCCTGAACTTGTGTTTTTTTGATAATTTTTGCTCTTCATTAAACGAAAATCCTCTTGCACTTGTATGTAGACTACAAAATGTATGTTGCATGTTTAGCATGATTGCTGTGCTTAAATAATGATTTTCTTATTTCTCTTGCACCCAATTCATAATAAATTTGTGATTACGACCAAATTATCACAGTATAATATTGATGTCAGTTATTCTAATACTGTGGAAGCTTCTTTAAATCAAATCAGTAATAGTTCAGAATTTATTTACTATTAGCCAAAATTTATTCCCTCTGATGTTGTAACTGTTCTAAAATGTAGTATTTTTCAAAGTGCTATATAAACAACTATTTTAGTTTATCTGAACAAATCTACTGTACAGTATAATTCTCCTATTATGGTCAATGTGACCTAATTTTCTTTTTAAAATTTGCCAAATACAAATTCATATACATAGTACATCTAGTAGTTAACAAAAACACTACCACGCAAGAAATTTTTTTTAAATTTTAATCAAGGATGCTGCCCCAAAATAAGAAAATAAGCGTTTCCTTTTCTGTCTTACACATTTTATCTTTTCCAAATCACTTGCACTTTGTTGTTAGAAGCACTCAAATGTACTGAAGGTGCTGGTGGCGATGACTCAGACTTATAATTCGTGTTACTCAGAAGGCCAAGGCCAGAGAACTCCAACATTGTGAGAGCTTGTCTCACCACAAAAGAAAAAATGTACTGTCCCTAAATAAAATTCATACTTTATAAATCTTATTCTAATAAGCCTTTTATGGTAGTATGAATGCAGCTACAGAACTGATAATTTATTAATTTGTTTCAAATTGTTCTTATGTATTCAAAACCATTTTAATGTGATGATTACATGCATATATTTTCCAGGCGATCAATGCTGGTTACTATATCTCAACTCTCATACCTACATTTTCAGAAAATGAAAAATAAGCTCTATCACATACAATAAGAATCCAATTCTAGAATGCACAACAAATGCAAATGTTAGATTCTTTAGAATTTATTCATCTTTTTTTCTAATATGCTAACGTCTTTCCTTGCCACTCTGATTTTTAGCATTATTACTCTCAAAACTAATGATAACTTCTATAAAATACATTGAAGTACACATGACAATTAAAAAGCAAAAAATTAATTTTACTTTATTCTTCATATGAAAATTATAAGTGATTATTGAAATTTTAATCTGATGCTTTATTATGAGAAGTAGCCTTGGGACCTACAATAGTAAGTGCTGCAGAATGGGATTTCAACAATTAATTACCTGTATGTTTGAGATGAAAGGCAGCTGGATAATTGTGTTGACAAGTAATTTACTCCATTTTTATCTCTATTTTTAATCTTAACTTCTTATAACTTAATGACTTAGGCATGTCTTGGACTTTTTTGACCTTCTTTTTATACAATACTCTGTATAAATTACCTCAAGGATTTGGAGATGCAAAAGTAGGATGGAAAAGAACAAGAGAAAAGAAAGATAAGAAAAGCAAGGGTGTTTTCTTATTCCTTTGATAGATTAGGAAGCTAGCTGTATTCCCAAACAATGGTTGTAATGTTTGGAACGGAATCAAAAGTAGAGAAGAATAACAATGATTATCTGTGGGGAGAAATTTGCAGAGATAAAACATAACCCCACTATAGATAAATGTGATAAATCAAAACCATTAAAATGATCTTTGAGAGAACTTTATTATCCATATAATAAAAGCTCTTTATCTGAATATTCCAAATTTAAAACAGATTTTTATGGCAGAGTGGACACGTGGATTTTGAAACAATACAAATAGAGCAATCGTCATAAACGACTAGAAGCTCCTGCAAGTGTTTAAGGTCAAACCGTAGTTATCTCATTGAAGCAATTCTCAGTTAATCTAATTTTCAAGAACAATTAATCAGTCGTTCTGAGGCTTAGCTAAAATCTCAAATTCTAGTTATTTATTAATAAAGTTGCTGAAAAAATTGGTTGATTTTAGTTATCATCTAAAATAAAGCCTAACCTAGATTAAACAGTCAGAAATTTTGCAATAAAACAATCAGTATTGCATGACCTTACTGACACTCATAAAGCTCAAAGACAAATTTAGCAGAGAACTAAATGGATTGTTCTGTAATTTTTTGATGTTTTAACCAACAAAGGCTGATAATTTTATCTTGAAGAAAATGTAACAAATAAATCTGCTTAAAAAACATATAAGAAATATTTCCATTAATGATACATTTGTTTTCCAAATATAAAAGTGACAATAGATTATTTATTTAAAAATTTAGTTCACAATTTACATAGTGGGCCTTAAAGCATTTTTTCCATGCAATTCTACATTTCTCAGGAATTAATCCATACCATTATTACATAAAACTTCAGAAAATGAGGACGCTTATTTGTTTTTTAATGTCTTTAATTTTATTCTGTATCTCAGAACCAGAATTTAAATGAGGATAAGTCAAGTTGGAAAGAAATTGTTAGCTATGAATGAAGGAATAATATAATTTTTCAAGCTCTCATAAACATTTGAATTTGCTGAATCTCAATATGCCTAAGGGCGTTATTCCAAAGATTTAGATTTTTAGTGCAATGGAATAGGTCATATTGAAATGTCTTGATAAATCCTCCAAATGTTAATAAGTCAGGCTGGAAAAAGGTGGTTACATGTGAGTGAAGAAATGACTGTATTCTCTCCCTTAAGTAATTACAATAACCTTACAAACCTCTTAAATATTATATGAAGTTTTCAAGTTTCTCAATTGTAAGTATAGTATTGTAATATGCAAGTAGTGAAAGAAATATATGCATAAAGTCATATCTTCTGTTTACCTTGATTTTCACATTGTAAAATGTTTATTTCTATAGTGCTTTCTTAATGTATTTATCTCAAACACTTAATAGAAATAATTCTGTGAAAGCTTATTCAAATGTTTGGAAATCAGTACATCTTGCTTGATTTATCCCAGACTGTATTACATTCGTAACTACTCAGTAAGTATTTTGAGCCAAATATATGGTAATATTGTGTGTAGTTTGTAGTTCACATTCATGTTCATTTTATGGATTTGATTTGATCCACCTAACACATCCATGAGGATATCATTCTAACATTAGTGAAACAGATAAGTTTGAACATGGGAAGGAGAAAACATTAGGTTCTGGATCAAACTAGAACCACCAAGTAAGTCTGTGCCAAAATATATAAGTACAAACTTACTTGAAATCTAGAAAAACAAATCAGGCTCTTGTTCAGATTCAATCACAAGTAGAACTAGCCTCAGTTTAAGGAGCCACATAACAGAAGGATAAAGCACCACATTTTAATTGTTTGTTATCTACAGTTGATCATTATTTAGTGATAAAATACTAATTGATTTACTATAGTTCCTTTAAAATTAAAGTAGAAAACAAAGAAGGCATGAAAATATATATCATAATATAGATATGGTTTACATTTTAAAATTTTTCAAAGATTGATTATAAATGAAAAAAAAAATACTGAAATCATTTCACAGCTGACTGTATGGTTTGGAAAAGGAGAAAATAATCAAGTGGACAAAAATCCAAATAGGAAATCCTCCAGCAAGGCACAGAGTACTTGAAAAAGTTAATCTGCAACACTTGTAGAATGTATTAGTGCCAGATATTTTTTCCCACTTTATCAAAGTGTGAAGAAGAAATTGATTGTTACTTCCAAAATATATATCTCAAGCCCAGGGTTTTTCAAGTTGATTCTTAGGTGAACAAATACATATTCTAGAATACATGGTTGCCTTTCTTGTCAAAAAATAGAAGCAAATAGTGATGACAATGTGAGAATGACTTCCAGTCTGGATGTGGAGTAGGAGCTGATGATGTATGTATAGTTAGCAGAAGCAAATGCCATGGAGCACTGGCAGACACACTGGCTACAGACATTGACCATCTGCTCAGTACAAACCTACAAAATACCACCGTGTTTTATGATGAATAGATGTAATGTTTTCAATATTCTTACAAACTTAACAAAGCAAGGTGGTTATTAGTGTATTAAAAGTAAACAATCCTCCCAAACTACCATAACATTCTACATAGGAAATTATTCTATATATTATCAGTGTTCGTGAGATAGTTTTTCTTATTCATGTGTTATATAAAACTATTTATGTAACAACTGTAAGCAGATGAAAGTACATAGTATAGGAGGTGTTATATATATGAAAGCATCTCAGTAGACAGTCCAAAGAATGATTATACATCTGTTCCTTTATGTCAAGGAGGGAATATTTTGTCATTTTTATTGGCTTATCAGAAAAGCCACACGATATTGAAAGACATTGTGAAACTACTAGTTTTAAAAATCGTTTGAATAAAGTACTTTTCTCAATTGAAATTGAGCAAGAAAAATTGCAGTGATAAAAGGAATTTGAACATGGAAAAGGAGTACTGGAAATGGAGTGTTGTAGCATTTGCATTCCAATGGTTACATGCAATTCTTGACTGATAATTAAACATGAACCAAATTATGGCTACCATAGATTGTAGGCAACAGTATTTGGTCCTGGTACGATAGAGCTACATGGAGCTCTTGTCTTTTTATGTGAAGAGAAGGGGCTACTGAAAATTTTGATAATCTCAGCAAGATGTTTCCTTTAAATCATGGAGATATTGAAATCATTATGTTGAGGCAAAAATTATAATGATTTTCAAATAAATGGGTCATATTAAGGAATTAGCACGATGTAGGCAATACAAAGTATTTGGGATTCTGTGACACTACTGCAATGATCTACTGTAGTATTTAGAGCTCGTGTCTTTAGGTGTTATATGTGTCTGTACCAATTTCATCTTTTGATTAAAAAAATCACTGGTTATGAAAAAAAACTTGCTTAACTTTACTTATTACTTTATTTTTTCAGTGCTAGAGATCAAACCCTGGGCCTCATGCATGCTAGATAAGCAAGTCTGCCACTGAGCCATACTACTAGCTCTTAACTTCATTAGTCACCATATTAGTTACTTGTTTCAGTTCTTTTGACAACTCAGCAGTCTAAGTAGAGAACCAACTTTAGATTTCAAAAAATATTTACATGTGAATTCAAGCTTTGTCATTAAGTAAATTTATAGCCTTAAGGCATTTATATAGCTTAGTCAAAACTGTACTTTTGCCATAAGATTGATATGATGATTTAAAAAAATGCAGATAAAATGTCTCTCATATATATAAGGCATTCAGTAAATATTAGATTTGTTATGACTATATTACTACTTCAAATGTGCAACAGTTCTTATTTACAGTACGTTGCACATTTGTAGATATCAAAATGCTATGGATTCTGGAACCAAAGAGGTAAGTTCTATTCTTAGCCCTACCATCTACCAGTCATGGTTTCATCTGTAAAATGAGGACAATCATAGTGGCTACTACACAGAACTGAGATGGAGATCTGTGATTGTCTTTAAACACTTTGTCTGTTGCAACTATTGTTTCAAAAAGTCCTGATGGACTGATTTATTTGATTGCAGATGATGAGTATTTAGATATTTTATTGTGGTGAGTATCTCTGTGAGCCAGGTTTTGCAAGACTTTGACAGTCCTATTACAACTGACATTGAAATGTATATAAATATTTGTATGAGTAGTATTTACTGATTATATTTATACACATTATAGAAAAAGTCATGTATCATTCTTGAACCTGTACTTTTAATTAAATGCTATTATTTTATGAGTACATCTCTTCTTTTAAATACATATTTATTGATTAGGCTTTATGATTAAATTTGCCCTCAAGAAAAGGAGACATAAATTAGAACAAATCAGAAATCTTCCAATTTTGTAATGAGTATATGATTAGATTTTGAAATGAAAGGATAAGTCTATTAGCATGATTTTCTAGCTAGGAATTAACTGTCTGACATTAAAAAATTAAGCACATTTTTATCATTAGTCTGAAATATGACTGTGTTTTGTGCACATATATGTTTGAACTCTTTTTTTTATCAATAGCATATGTAAACATATTTCAGTAAGTTCCTTTAAGGAGGCTCGGTGACTAGTATCACCTCTGTTCTTTTCTTTTCTTTTCTTTTCCTTTCTTTTATTTTCCCTTTCCTTTCCCTTCTGTCCCCTCCCTGTACCCCTTCTTTTTTTCCTCTCTCTCTCTCCCTCTCTTTCTCTGTCTCTCTCATTTTAACATTATTTCTAAATATTGTATTAGCAAATTCAAAGTATCTCTTGGTCTAATTCATCAGTTGCTCTCTAATCTCTATTATTCTATTTAATTTGTTTCCTTTAGTGCATTTTTACGATATGTGTATTATTTTCTGAATTTCAAAAACACAAAATTTTGCATATTGTTCTGGTAATGGGTAGCACTAAGGGTGAATAAGTAACTATGTTAGTCAATTGTAGCCCAACGAAATAGATATATAGATAATGATAGACTATACTATCAATAGTATAACATCATTAATCTCAACTATGAGAAATAATCAAGAAAAGAAGAAAAAATTCATTTTTATTCCTTTTTCATTATTATATACATCCTAGAATTTTATTCTAGAGAATAGAAAACACTTCTTTTATTTATTTCTGGTCTGAGTGTCTTCTATTTTTTTCTAGAACTATTTTGTTTAATATTAATGCACCTACTAAGTTGTTCATGTATTATTTTTTAATATGAATGTGGTATGCTCAATTTTTTTCCTATTCAGCATTATCAAATGATGCCTTTGAGTATTCTATTTGTGAGTAGGCAAATATACATCTATAAGGGTCATCAAATCTTAATGAATAAATTCAGTGTTATGGTTTAGATTGGTGAAGTCTCTCAAATGCCTAATGAATCTATAAGCAAGGATTTTGCAAAATAATTCAATCATAGAGGCAATATAGCTGATTTCTATTAGGGACCAGGTCTGGCTGGAAGAAAGTGTTCATCGTGGTGTAATCTGAGAGGGTGGCTCTCGTCCCTTGGGTCCTCCCTTCTTTCTCTGCTTCCTGGTCACCAAGATGTGAGCAGCCTTACTAGGCCAGACTCTTCTACTGTGCCTTCCTGCCTCAGAGCCAGGCAACTCTGAAATAAAACCTCTTAACACTGGGAACCAAGATCAACTTCTCCTTTATATTGTGTATGTCCGGTATTGTATCCTACTGATGAGAAAAGTTGCTAAGACAGAACCTCAGAAAGTAACACAGGTAATTTACTTAACTTAGTCCTTCAGTGTCACTTAAAAAGTTAACCCAAAGGCATACTTTTACCTAAAAACTGAGTCACGGGGTTTATTCCTCTGTAGCCTGTTAACATACTGAGATTTAGATTATTTCTCCCCACCTCAACTCACTTTATCCAGGCATATGTGTTCTGAGCTATTTGTCCTCCCTAAGTGCAACAGGGGTTAGTTTTTCTCATGTTATCCTGAAACTCTGCTTTTCTTTCCTCTTCTTACCATATGCACATAGAGTTCTTGACAGTGTGTACCCACCTGCAAAGAAACTATTCAAAAATCTTCCTCTGTTGAGGCAGGACTACTTCACAGACTAAACAATCAATGATTTTCTTTAGGGGTCCTCCTGTTATCTTAGAAAATGTTTTATGAATATTTATTTAAGTGCATTGCAACTAATACTATCCCTAGGCAGACTGTAAGTTTCTCTACTGCAGATATTGTATTTTGTACTAAACTCATTATTTTCCTCATTAAAGGAGAGTTCTGTGCTCAAATTAAAATGTAAACACTACTTCCCTAAAACACTAGCATGAAACTTAATGTTAGTTATCTGTGTTTTAAACTCAAACTCATATTTACGTATTATGTTTCTTTTTCTTTCTTTCTTTCTTTCTTTCTTTCTTTCTTTCTTTCTTTCTTTCTTCTACATATTTTTCTTTAATTTACACTGCAAACTTTAAATCTTATTGCAATTGAAAAAGAATGTTGATTTGTGCTTCTGGAACCAATTGTCCAGGTTGCAAACTCCCTGTATCTTTTGCTGACACTGATCCATCCTTTAGTATTCAGGTCACAGTCATGATTATAATGACCGAGCTTTTGCAGTTTAGGCAATGAAGCTAGGGTGATTGATTCTGCACCCAATGACTATGTTAAGGAAAACAAGTTCCCCGTTATAAAAATGGGAAATTTCAAGTTTTCAAACACATATTACCAATTGCTATGGTAAAAAATGTCAGGATTTCTGTTACAAATATGATTTATAGGGCTTACTATTAAAGCAGATTTCAATTACAACTGCTTGCCAGTGGTGAAGAACTTTTTTGGAAAAATTAATCAAGATTTAATAATCATTTTTTTTCTTTTTTCTTTTTGTACCAGATATCAAACTGAGGACCTCACATTTGCCAGGTTGGCGCTGTGCCACTGAGTTGTATCCTGGCCCTCATGGTCTTTCAAAACTAAATTGTTGTTTGTTTTACTTAAAAAACAGGCTGAAGTTAACACAATTAATTAAACATTATTTTAAAAAAGCTATCAGTGGATACAATTTTAAAGAAACATATTTTACATAGATGGTTTCTTACCATTATGTAATTTAAAAATACAGAATATTCTAAGCAATGTATAGAATTTCCTTAGAGTTGAGGTTTGCATTTTATTTACTATTTATTTTATTTTTATTTTTATTTATCTGTTTTTTGGTACCTGGGATTGAACTCACAACCTCACGCCTGCCATGCAAGTGCTTACGCCACTGAGCTAAATCCCGGGCCCTTGTTATCTAAGAGTGTTAATTTAAAAACTAAGTCAGGGACGGTGCATATGCAAATTAATACATTGTATTATTTTTCCAAATATAACACATAAGATAAATGGTGACCATTATAAATTAGTTGTATTAAATGAGTTAAAATTGCTAATTTACATATTTAAAAATGAATACCTATCTTTAACAATGAGTATACTACTTATGTTCCTATAGTCTTTGAGAGATAAGACTATGGCTATTTGATATATATATATATATATATATATATATATATATATATATATAACAAATTTGTCATTTTTATGTTAACTTTACATGTAATATGTATTTGAATTATTGCTATGCAACTTTTGTTCTTCTGTCTTTGTATACATTTCCTTCCATACTAGATGATGCCATCTACTATTAATTTGTTTTTTATTTCTTAGCCTAGACTGAGATCCATGAATGTTTCGTAGTTGTCATTTTCTTTTGACTGCATGAATATATGTACTCACAGGAGCAAAGGCATGAAGGTGAATGCTTAATGAAGGAACAATTAGAAAGGTGGGAAGTAAAGATATATGGTTATTTCATGTAATTCACGGTAAGAAAGCACGGTATTTGGAAACTTTTCACAAGGCATAAATGCTAATTAAGTCAGGGAACTGACCTCGAATAAGTAGTTTTGAGTAGGGGAAGTTAAATGAAAGTGTTATATTTATCTAATACCAGTGAACTAGATAGGGTTGACATACTCTTATGTGACTTGTAGTGGTATAATCAACTTGAAACTTAGTACTTTTCAAGTACTGTAGGCTTTTCATTAATCCTGTTTCTAATCAACTTTCAGGGAGATTTGGAATTTGGATACATTAATCTATATGCTTTATTTTAATGATTTTATTGACCTTATAGCTGCTGTACGATAGAACCTTGCCTAGTATTGACATTTCTTTCAAAGTAATTGCTGTACAAAATCCATGGAAGGTGCTATTCTAGGAGATCTTGATTGGTAAACAAATGGACAGATTTTCAATTTCAGGAAGACAAGGCTTATAATGTCCCCAAAGTCCTTAAAATAAATGTTTCATGTGGCCTACCTTCCTCTTGTAAAAGCGGGAAGGTCTTTGCATGATGTTCATTTGTCTGTGAAGAGCTTTTAGGATCTCTGTGGTACTGACAGCATGTTTCATAGCACTGTTCTGAAGTGCAGATCATTTATAAAGAACATGTGATTTGACAGCTCAGAAGAGTCTGTCTCTCCAGACTGTAACAAATCTCAAATCCTTCTTAGAGGCCGAGACAGCCTTTTCATGTTAAATGATTGACTCAAAAATAAAGTAAAACAAAATGCTGAAATTAAAGACAGTCTCATAATAAATCCCTATTTAGCCTCTTTCACGTTCATGTATTGCCAATTGTTTTCTTGTAGATCTGTGTACTTTAGACTCAATTTACTAAGAATCACAGAAATTACACGTGGACAGACTTACTAGGTCATTTGGTCTCTTCCTTTCACTGACAGAGGCATATGTTTTTCCTGAGTGATGTTATTTTTTTTTCAGTTTTTACTTTTTATTAGCATATGTGTGCAGTACACAATGATTACATTCCTCCTGTGGAGTTGGTACATAAACATAAAACATCCTAATTCTTTTTTATCCCTTTTCCCTCTTCTTCCTTCCTTTCCCTCCATCTGCCTCAATGTCTCGGTCCTCTTTCCTTTTGAAAATATCTGTCTGCCTAAGAGAAGACAATGCTGACAATAGGAACAAACTGGAAGGACTTGCAAATTAAGCTGGATGATTTGCATTTTACTATTTGCTTTGTTCACATACTGCTTGTCCAACGAACTCATGCAAAATCATACATGGCTCCTTCACTCTCCTACTAAAAACAGCCCTATTCCTTAAGTGATATATAGTTTACTTATTACAATTTTATGTGGCATAATATAATAAACTGTTTGCATATGACAGTAAAATAATATTGAGGAGTTACATGCGATGAACTAAGTAATAGAGGCTGTTTGAGATATTTAACAGGTATCACAAAAAACACGTGAGTCAGTTTTCTTACACCACCAACTCGATCAGTCAATTGAGAGTTCATAACTTTTAGGTAGCAGTTATCTTAGTCAATTAACCAACTATGTGTGTAGCCAGGTCCCTCCGGATATGTTGGATTGAGATGCATTTGAATTTAGGCATTAAGACTTAAGAGTATTCTTATTTAATTGTGTATAGATACAAGAGGGTATATAGAAAGGGGTAAAATTCACCAAAGCAGACTTCAGGGGCTAAAACAAATCTAAGTGAGAGAAACCTTTAGAATAACTAGCAAATGTATACAAATTTTGGAGTTGTTTTGACACCAATCCCGTTGACTCTATCTTCCAAAATTTCTCATAGTTTCATTTTCTATTTGTACTGCATTATTTGAATCCAAGTTACCTTATTTTCTTGCTCAGTGACTGCCACAGACTTTCAACATGTTTCTTTGTATCTAGCAGCTAGTTTAAATACTGTTGGTGGAGTGATATTTCCATGTTTAAAAAGTAATAATAAAACTGCTATGAATATCATGAATGTGAAGATCTGGTACAAGTCACTAACATAGTGTATAATACTCCACACTTACGCCTTTATTCACATATTTTTCTTCAGTCTTAGCAAAGTCATTTCAACATTTTCTCAAACATGGGTCTGCAGACTGTGAGCCTGCACTTGCACGGTCACGTCTGTAGCCACTTTCTGCAACACTGCCCTGCTCTAAACTGATATCATATGGACTAGCTCTAAATCTCAAATTACATATCACTTCTTCATATATTCTTTATTCATTCTTTTATTTACTCATTTATTCAATTGTCATTTACTTAACCTCTTCCATAAGTAAGTCCCAGTGTAGGTTCTGCAGCGGCCATGATAAGCAGGACAATTCCTAAAGCTATGAGTTTATAACCTGAACTCACCCTGGTTAATTTGCTTTAAGCCTTGTACTATGCATCATATAAATTACTATCGAACCTATGATTGTGTCACACCTAACTTCTATTTCTCAAAATGCTGAAGGATTTATTCCCTGGTTCTTAACTACCTTTCATTACTTTAACTGCTCTTATCATTCAAAATATTGATTTAAGCGCCATTTCTTTGAGATCTCTCTCTCTCTCTCTCTCTCTCTCTCTCTCTCTCTCTCTCTCTCTCTCTCTGTCTCCTTCTTGAGTTACTTTTGGTTTGCTGTGTATGTTAAAAATTGTGTCCATGTTATCTGGACTATCTAATTTGTTCACATAGAATTGTTCAAAGTGTTGTCTCATAATACTTTTACTTATGTAAGGTGAGGTGGAGTGGCCCCACTTTCACTTCTGACATTTACTTATTTGTATCTTCTTGGTTTTTTTTCATCAGTCCTGCTAAAGCATTGCCGTTTTTGAAAATCTTCTTAAAAAAGGAAATCTTCAGTTCCATTAGTTTTCTTTATTTTCTCGTTTCCTTCATCATTTCCCTGTGCTCTAATTTTTATAATTCCTTCCATTGTAGTTTTAGATTTATTTAGCACATTTTGTGTCACTTCTTGTGGTATTCATTTAGAGCCCTGCTTTTAGGTCTTTGTTATTGTGTATAGCTATTTACTCTAATACTTTCCCTATCAACACTGCTTTAGGTGAGTACCATAATTTCCGTATACGTATTTTCATTTTCCATTTTCTTTATTTTTTCATTTCTGTTTTAATTTATCTGCTGTTAAGAGAGTTGCTTAATTTGCATTCTTTTAGTTTTCTAGTTTACCTGTTGTTGATTTCTAGCTTTATTCCATTATGGTTGAAGAAAATAACTTGTATGATACAATGTTTTAAAAATTGTGGAAGTTGTTTTAGGACCTAATATATAGTACATCCTGGACAACGATCCATGTGTATTTTAAAGAAATATACCTTCAATTGTTGGTAGCACTCAGTGTATCTACTTAGCCATCAGTGTTTTATAGAGTTTTTCAAGTCCAGTATATCCACACAGATATCTTCCCTACATGTGCTGTCCATTATTAAAAGTATTACATTGAATTTTTCATTTATTATCATAGAGCTATCTATTTTTCATTGTGTTTTGTCAGTCTGTGCTTTGTATATCTGGGGGTTATCTTGGTTAATGAATGCCTTTTTAAAAGTAATTTTTATTTCTTTTTATTAATTTACCTTTTTTTTCAATATGCCATGTCCCTTTTTTTGTCATTAGTAGCAAATTTTGACTTGCAGTTTATTTATTTTGGTGTCCCAGGTCTCTTTTCATTACTCTTTGTATGAAATATCGCTTCCCACACTGACCCACAACTTATTTGGGTGTATTTCATTTAAAGTGTTTCTCATATCAGTAGCATGTAGTTGGAAAAACTTTTTTAAAACCAACACATTTCTACTGATCTTTGCATTTTGATTGATGAGCTTAATATATTTGCATTTAAAGTAGTTTCTGTTGAGGAAAGACTCACTGTGCCATCATATAATTTGTTTTCTCTATGTAATATGTTTTAAAAACCTTATTCTTTTCTTACTAGTGTAATTTCTTTGTGTTTAATTGATTTAATAATGCGGTTTGATTCTGTTCCTGTTGTGCAAAATTTCTGGTGTTGTTCATTTGTTTGTTTGTTTGTCTTTTTGAAACAGGTTCTCACTATGCAATTCAGGTTGGCCTTGAGCTCACTTTGTAGTCCAGGGTGGTCTTGAACTTGCCTCAACCTTCCGAGTACTGGGATTATAGACATGCACACCTTGCCTGGTTTAAGTTTCTACTTATTTTATTATTGGCTAACATGAGGTCTATAATTAGCATTTCAAATTTATTTCAATGTATTTGAACTAATAAATTTTAGTTTCACAGCACATAAAAGCTCTGTTTCTAATATCTTTTTCCCATTTTTGTTAACATAAATTATATCTTTATATATGATGCTACTATTACCATAAGTTTCTAAGTTCTGCATGTATTTGTCCTTAGACGATGTAGGAAATTACAAGAGTACATACAAATATAAAAATATAATAATTTTGAATTTTAAAGTTTGACTTTTATAGTTACCTTTACCCAAATTCCATATTTCTTCACACTGCTTCGATTTACATTCTAGTGTTCTATCGTTTCAGCATAAAGGACATCCTTTAATATTTTTTAATATATTCGTATTTAACATATCAGAAGTTACAAGCTGCTTTACAAATAACTTCTCAGCTATCACATATAAATAGAGCAAAATTTGACAACCAACCTTTTTTATAATGAAAAAACTATGTATGTTTAAATTATAAAATTCATGACATTGTGCATTGGTACAAATGTCATATCCATCTCTTCACATATTTACAGTGTGTGTGTGTCAAAATTTACTTTCTTGGCAAATTTCAATACAGTACAGTATTTCAATGTAGTATTATTAATTATAACCACCATGCTATATATAGGATTTCTAGATATTAGTTATTAAGCATCCTTCACAACTGAACTTCATACTTACGCATTTCACTATTGTTTTCCCACTTCCTTCACCCAACCTCTACTTCTTAAAAATCATCATTCTAATCTGCTTTGTCAAGTTGGCTCTTAGATTCCACATAAATGGAACTGTGCAATATTTTTCTCCTGGTTTGGCCAATTTTTCTTGCCATATGTCCATTAGGTTCATTCGCTTTACCAAAAATAGCAGGTTTAACTGCTTTTTAAAGCTGAAAAATATTTCATTGTATATATTTGCCATTTTTCCTTTATCTATTCCTCTACTGATAGACACTTAAAAAGTTTCCATATCACGGTCATTGAGAATAATGTTCCTATGAATATGAAACCACAGATAAGGCTTTGATTTGCTTTTTATCAGTTTGCTTGTTTGTCTGTTTATTTATTTATTTATTTATTTATGTATTTATTTTTGCAGCACTTAAAATTGGACCCAAGGCCTTCACACTGAATATCTTCAGTCTCCTTTCTAAAAAAATTCAGACAGGTTCTTGCTAAATTGCTAAACTCCCCGGGCCAGTCTTGGGCTTGTGATCCTCTTTCTTCACCTTCCCAGAATGCTGAGATTACAGGCAGGTGCCACCATATTCAGCTTTGAAACGTTTTTTGCTTTCCTTTGAATACATGTCAGAAGTGGGATTTCTGGATCATATATTGCATTGTGGTTGTATTTTTCATTAATTACTGTTATCCACAATTGCTGTGCTAGTTTATGTTGCCATCCGTAGAGTACGTTTCTCTTTTATCCACACCAACACCTTTTATCTTTTGTCTTTTTGATAATTACCTTCTTGCTAGGAGTGACATTATGCTTCATTGTGGTTTTAACTTACATTTCTTTCTTAGTGATGTGAACACCTTTTCATACACCTACTGGCTATGTGTTTGTCTTCTTTAGAAAAATATTTATCCACATTCGGATCTTCTTTAGAAAAAATACTTATTCAGGAAAATATTTATTTACCCATTTTTGATAGGGTTCTTTCTTGCTACTGAATTTTGCGGATTCCTTATCAACTTTAGATATTAACCCCTTACTAGAACTGATACTTACAAAAATTTTCTGTCCTTCATAGGTTAACTTTTCATTTTGTTGTCCAGAACCTAAGAAGTTTAGCACAGTTTCTTCTGCTTTTAGTACCACATCCAGAAAATCATTGCTAGCATGAATGTTAAGGAACTTTTCAACTTTGTTTTCTTCTAAGAGGATCATGGGTTCATTTCTTTAATTCATATTAATTTTGTGTGCAGTAGAGAATAAGGGTATAACTTCATTCATTGCCCATTTCCCCAGTTCTGCCTGTTTATTACAGAGACTGTGCTTTTCCTTTTGGCATTCTTGGCACCTTTGTTGAGATTAAATAATCTATATATAGAGAATTCATATAAGGGTTTTCTATTTTATTCCATTAATTGATGTGTTCATTTTATGTCAGTATTACTATATTTTGATTATTACAGTTTTATAATATGATTTAAAACCGCAAAGTGTGGTGCTGCTAACTTTGTTCATACTTCTAAGAAAGACTGCTTTTACTTGCAGTTTCAGGTTACTTGCAGTTATGTATTAATTTTAGGGTTGTATTATTTATTTCTGTAAAAGTTTCACATTGCAATCTTTGATATGGATTACATTGAATCTGCTGATTGCTCTGAGTAATAGAAACATTTTAGCAATGTTTCTATATTAATTCATGAATATGGTATATCTTTCCATTTATTTGTGATTTATTTGGTTTTTCTATCAGTGTTTTATAGTTTTCAATGTATAAAGAATTTACTTCTCATTAACTTTATTTCTATGTATTTTATTCTTTTGGTGGTATTACAAATGGATCAATATTCTTGGTTTTCTTTTTATTTAATTATTTGTTTATTAAAATGTTATGAAATTTCTATGATTATTTTGTATCCTGCTACTTTCCTGGACTTGATCATTAGTGTGCACTTTTTTTTCTATGTTTGAATAAACTTGCTTACATTTTACTTAGTACAATGTCTACAATCAGAGAGTTTGCACACATATTATTTAGTGAATTATACTTTAAGCTATGCTAACAGACTAAATCAGAGAAAGTTGTTTTAGTAGGATGCTAAGTATGTGCTACATTTAGATAACAAGCAAGTGATAAATTCAACCACTTTTCTCATGACCTTTCACATTCTAATTTAAAAACAATAATTGTTAAATTGACTTTGGAATGAAAGTTATGGAAGATATATTTCTCATTATATATCACTTACTTGCCAAAAAAAGCTCTTATAAATAAT
The DNA here is from genome assembly GCA_004363535.1 of Dasyprocta punctata. Taxonomy (NCBI): domain Eukaryota; kingdom Metazoa; phylum Chordata; class Mammalia; order Rodentia; family Dasyproctidae; genus Dasyprocta; species Dasyprocta punctata. Next base: position 76,151 of record RJWM01006386.1, read on the forward strand.
CATATATTAATATATATGAAATTATACACCCTATCCTCACTAAAAATGGTACAAAGAAGCTTCATATTTATAAAATTTGCTCTTCAAAGTTTGTTATTTAAAACTCTACATAACATCCAGCATGAATTTTAGTAAATACTATTACAAATTAAGAGAAAAACACATTAATTATGTACTAGAAAGAAAAAAGATAATGAAGTTGATGAGATACCAGTTAGAAATTCCAAATAAATATCTCTCCTAAAAATATTTTAATATGTAATATCATATTTGGGCAAACTTGCTAGGATTTTAATTACTTTTCTACAAGACGACAATCATAACTCTCAAAAATTATAAAGCATATACATTTAACCTTTGGAGTTAAACCGAAAGATTGTTATATTAAAATCAGCATTATGCTGAAATTAAAATTTCTAAAAACACCTGTGGATAAGAAATACAGACGTCAATCATATAATAGTGAAAGAAAATTTCCTTTGATTGTTTATTTATTCACAGTATTTGTTTATCACATGATTTAGTCAATTTTGCATTTAGTGATATTCACATAAACAGTACTGAACAAAGTAGACCATTTGCTTGTCATTTTAAAGGTACTAAATCTCGAATCAAATTTTGTTCATCTGGTCAATTCATGATTCAAAATGATTGTGTACGTAATGATGAATTCTTACAGAACTTCAACTTGCTGTTATTATTAAGTTTATTGGTACCATTTACATATGCATAAATGATCACATTTATCATAGATATTATGCACCTGTCTGTGATGTATCTTGATTTCTCTTTTTGCCCCATTCCCCTCCCCTCCTTTCAACCCTCTTCCTTTCCTCATTTACAAAGATTTGTTTCCATTTTATCCTTCTTTTCTCATTTTTTTCTTTGCCCTTCCTTCCTCTCCTCCCAGTTCCCTTTTTTATTTCAAATAATTTCTATTTTACAATGTCTATTATGTATCTTGCTTCTTCTTTATATTTTCAGTTTCTTGTACCAGAGGGACAGTGCAATATTTACACATTTGTCCAATTTCTTTCGCTTAAGAGTATGGTCTCGATGTTCATAAAGAATTGAAAAAAATCAGACTCCCCCCAAACTGAAAGACCTATGCCAAAAATGGACATCTAAAATGAATATGCATTTCTCAAATAAAGAAGTACAAATGGGAAAGAAATACATGAAAAACTGCTCAACATCACTAATCATTCAAGAGATACAAATGAAAACAACACTGAGATTCCATATCACTTCAGAAAGAATGCCCATTATCAAGAACTCAAACAGTAAGATACACTGGTGAGAATGTGGGAAAACAGGAATTCTCCTCTGTTGGTAGGAATGTAGACAGGTACAACCACTGTGGAAATCAGTGTGAAGATTCCACATCTTTTCATTACATTTTACAATATTTTTGTTGTCTTCAAGCTTTTCTACATATAGAATCATGCCATATGTATCTAAAAATAATTTTACTTACTTTTCTGGCTTGGGATATTTTTCTTTCTGTAATTACTCTGATTAAAACTTCTATCACTGTATTGAATGAAAGTTCCGAAAGTAGTTATTCTTGCCTTGTATCATGCATTAGGTAAAAGGCAAGGATATATATTTCAGTTTTGTCTCATTACTTATATATTATCTGTGGATTTTTTACATTATAAGCTAATAAATAATATTAAAATGCAACTTACTGTAAAGATAAATTGATATTCTTTGAAAGGAAATTGAAAGATATATAGTATATTTTGTAACATAAAATAATTATAGAAAATGTTAGGCTTCAAAGGAAATGTTTTCATTAGATAATAATTTAGAAAATTTTTCAAATTTCAAAATGATTTGAATTTAATTATGTACTTTTCTATGTTTTACATACCCAACTGTTTTTTTTAGCTCTTTAGGGTTTTACATTTGTATGTATTTTAAGAGAGATCTAAAGATACCTCGGGAATAAAGGAGAAAATTACACTTTCCAAATTTTGATTTAGTAAGATAAATTAGAACTTGTTTTCACTATTTAGCAGTATGAGCCATGAATAAAAAGAAGGAAAGTACATTTAGAGTAAAAGTAAAGGAGTTTTCACTATATAAATGAATCAGGTGATTAAAAGTTTGCATATGTTTTCACAGCTCTGTTTCTCTCTCTCTCTCTCTCTCTCTCTCTCTCTCTCTCTCTCTCTCTCTCTCTCTCTCACACACACACACACACACACACACAGATACATTTGATCTGCAAACACATTTTGGATGAAGGATGGAGAAAAAAGGAAGGCATGCTTCATAAAACCATATTTATTATCTTTGGTGTGCACTGCTTCTATCTTCAAAACATTTTCTATTTATAAAATGTTTTGCAAGCATATATTGAATAAAAGAAAGGTAATACTCCTTCCAATGCTTTTCTTTAAGAGTTCAACTCCTAATATGAGATTAGTCAGACAAAATAAGGCAATCTGAAAAATCTGATTGACTTAGTTACATTTTTCTCAGTGATGAGACAAAATACCTAACATCCAAAGTTACCTGAGGAAAGGTTTATTGTAATTCACAGTTGTAGAAGTTTCAGTCCATGATTGACTGACTCCATGACAATGGAGCATCACAGTGGAGAAAGTTCAAGGCAGGTAGAAGGCAGTAAAGCAGCAAAATAACAAGCAGTAAGCAACTGGTTGCAACAGCAGCAGCTCCCTTTCTGTCCCTTATATTCTGTTCAGTCTAGCTGCCCTTGGAGAGGGGGTAGCATTCACTTTTGGGGTGTGACACACTTAATTCTAGCCTTGCACCATTAATCAGTCCCAGCATCATGTCCTTAACCCTAACATCACACATTTTAGATCCAGTCACCTCTGAAAAGCCCCATCTATGACTGCATGAGGCTTTGGGAGGACGTCTAGACACAAGTCATAACGCTAATGAAAATCATCTAGGATGATGAAAGTGAAAAATAAGAAAAACTGATAATGTTCTATATTTTCTTTCACTCCTATGATTTTAGGCAAATAAATTTTATTAATGGATACATCCAGAGAAAAATAATGTATTTTTTTAGAGAGAGAAGAGATGGAGTTTCTTTTTCTTGCACTTGAAATTGTGTGTTCTGTTTGCTGAGTACTTTTGAATTTTCTATATTAAACTTCAAATACCTACAAATATAATCAATCCTTAGAAATATACCATGCATATGGCCAGGGATTTAGCTCAGCGCTTCAAGCATTTGCTTGGTGAGCACAACGTCATGAGTTCGATCCTTGATACCAAAACAAAACAAAACAAAACAAGAAATTTACCATGCATGTTTTTCATAAATTTTGGCATATAATAATTGCAAATAGTTTGTACTCTATTATACTTAGAGGAGCTGTAAAAGCAGTTGTATAATGATTAAAATGGTAATAGAACTCTAAAAGTAAATAAGCAAAATGAGAAAACATGAAAATGTGTATGTAAAGGGAGTAAATTTTGAGACAATATAAAAGTCAGCTTTTAAGAAGCCTGCTTAAATGATATATTTTTGACCCTTAACTTCACTAGCCCTGAAACTATGACAAACTGATAATTAACTATTTGAACACAAAATACAGCTTTAATGGTGTTTTTTATTCTTAAAAATGTTCACCTCTATTACTTTTTATTGATAAAAATGTCTGAACATTAGGTAATCAGCAGGTCTCAGACCAAACTCCCTCACTGTTTTGAGTAGAGGCCGTATCCACTCAAACAAGATGAATTCAGTATCAAAATAAATGTATATTGATTAAGGTCATACATACATTTAAAGTAAGTACTTCTCTGTTTACTGAGATTTTTATTGGACGGTGTGGCTTAGTCTTCATGTTTGTTTTGACTTGTGCTTCTTACATGATATCACTTAATGTTATGATACTCTGGAAAAGAAAATTGACAACATGTAATGTTCATGATATTATCACATATTTTATGTGGTCTTTGCTAGAGAATAACATATTTCTATGCATTACTTGAAGCATGATAATTTAATGTTCAGTAAATTAATATGAATTAGCTGTATCTTAACTGTGTGTCTTTGCTAAACTTTCAAGAAAATAAAATCTTTACAAGATAACATTTTTTAATACTGTGACATATGTATTTTAAATAATTAAGTATATTTCAAAATTGTGGTTAATGAGAGTCACCTACTCTTACACAATTGCTTGCCAAATCTACATGTGTGATTTTGTGCATCTAAATTAAATGCTTTACAAGAAATCACAACTGCACTAGGGTATCATCGGTTTTGTTACTAGCACCCTGGATATCGTTCTCAAGCAAAACAAATTAGAGTGTAAGCCACATGTGCAATATCCATTGTACATTGCCATTTAGAATGTCTCCCTCATTTATATTCAGAATACTATATCACACAATGCAATATTTATCTGTGATATTTTCTAGCCTACTGTGATGTATGCATAGTAGAAAAGTCAAACAATTTTAATCAGCACAGAACTTTCCCCTTCTGTGTATACCAAGTTTGATAAATGCTCTACCCTTTTTGTCTATATCCTCTTCTGTGATTTATTTTTCAGTAATTTCCATTCTCTTTTGTTTTTGGTACTTCTGCAAATGTCACAGTACAATTTCGGGTAGAACTCATCTCCAAAGCCATGTGCTAATTTCTATCACTTAGAGGTTCACAAATTAATCTCAGACATGCACACTATGGACAAGAGACTTTGGTGAGTAGCTTGAGACATTCTATAGTATTTTGTGCTTTAATTACTGACTTTACTCACTTTTACACTACAGTAAATATCCTAATCATTTTAATATACTTTTTACAAACTGAAAAATCTGATTTACAAAACTGAAGTGTTAATTATTTATTAGCACAGAAAAAAATTACCAAAAGACAAAAATCCATATTTAATAGCATGATGAAATGTAAAACATTGTAGTGAAGCATTTGTAAGAATGTTGACATAAACTATTTCTATAGTTGTTATTAAAGTTACATTGTTATTTTTGTCCTGTGATGTTCTATTTCTTTGCTAAATATGGTCTTATATTTTCTAGCCATTTCATATTTATTTGATGTTTATAGAGACTGATGGTTAGAACATTTATTTCAAATGTCTAAACAAAATCAAAATACTTAAAAATTAGAAAAATTATAAACAAAACCAAAATACTTTAAAAATTAGAAAAGTTATATTATATATTACATCCAGGAAATTCAGCCATTTCAGTCTGTTTCCTTAGTATGAGAAATTCCTGCATGTAATTTTCTTTCTTTCTTTCTTTCATTCTTTAATTCTTTCATTCTTTCATTCTATCTTTCTTTTCCCTTCTATCTGTCTTACTTTCCTTTTCTTTTTTTGGTTGCTGGAGAATTGAACACAATGACTTCACACTGAACTACATCCCAAGCTCATTTGTGTATGTGTGTATGCATGTATACATACATGTACATATTTAATTTTCAGACAGGGTCTTACTAAACTGGTGAATAGTTTGGACCGCTCTTGAACTTACAATCCTCCTGTCTCAGCTTCCCAGAGTACTAAGATTACAGTCATAAACCACTACACTAGGTTGAAATTCTCATTTTAATGCTTATGCAAGTAATACAATTTTAAAGTAAAATGTACAAAGTGAAAATAATGTCAGACTAGGGGGCATGTTTTATTTATTTTGATACTAACTAACTGCATGTTTTGTGAAGCTCAAATAATGTTAACTATAAATAAGCAAGTCATACTATGTGATGTTGGAAACTTTCATCTATCCTAATATAGTGCCAAGTGATTTATCAGAGTTTACAAAACATCAGCACTTGTAACTGTGTTGAAGACTTTTGTTGTGTTTTGTTTTACAAATGGCTATTTTTGGCAGCCCAAGCAAGTTCATGAGAACCCACAGAGAAGAAAACAAGCAACTACTCGATTACCTCAGAACTCATCCTTTATTTCCTTCTCCTATGATCGTGATTCATTACCTTTGTAGTCCCCTTTTATCTTTGCTGGGTATATTTATATTCTCAGAATCCTAGTACATGTCAGAAGCTGAAATTAGTATTGAACCATAATGTTTCTCATATACATACACACCAGAAGTTAGTATTGAACCATAATGTTTCTCATATACATACACACCAGAGATAAAGTTAATTTTTAAATTAGGTGCATTAACTGATTAACAAAAATAATCAACAATGAAATAAAACAGTGATAAAAGTTAAATAACTGTAGTCTTCACACTCCCAAAATACTTTGTGTGTGTGTGTGTGTGTGTGTGTATGTGTGTGTGTAGTAGTATAGTAGTAGTAGTAGCACTGGGGTTTGAACCCATGGCTGTTGTACTGAGCTTTCTCTCAGCTTTTATTTTTATTTCTAAGTTGGACTTGATAAATTGACGTGGCTGAGCTTGAATTTGCTATCCTACAGCCTCAGTCTCCCACAGTTGTAGCATTGTAGATATGCATTATCACACCTGGTTCTCAAAATATGTTTTTGCATTGTTTTGTTTTTGCGTCTTGTGATGACAGGAGACAATGTAATGGCTATATAATGAACTGAAGTAAAATGACTGATCATTCACTGTAGCTGAAACTTTTGCAGTTTGTGATACAGCTTCAAGGAGGCTCTGAACTCCCTGCAGTCAGATGCAAGATCCCAGTGGTGCCATACTCTGGGGGTGCGCTCTGCCTAACCACCTGGGTCCCAGAGGCTCTGAATTCCACCCAGCTAGGCTTAAGGCCCTGGAAGCACACTCCAGAAGTGAGTCCTCTCAACATGCACAGGGGATCTGAGCTCTGCCTAGCCCAGCACCCCAGCACAATCCATCAGGGGAACACCCAGCCAGGTTCACAGGACACAGAGATACCAAGCTCAGCCCAGCCCAGAGCCCTAGAGCCACTCATCAGGGAGAGACCAGCATAGCCAAAGGGTCTTTGAGAATTTGAGCTCTGCCCATCAGAGCACAAGGCCCCAGCTCCATAGTTCAGAGACGCAGCCCAGCTAGCCACATGGCAGTTCCCAGAGGTTCCACACTCCACCCAGCAAGGCACAAGGCCCAGGCACCATACACCGAGGGCACGTTCTGGCTAGCCCCAAGCTCCAGAAGCTGCGAACTCCATCCAGACAGAAGCAAAGCCCCAGCACCACACCCTGGGGGTGCGTCTGTGCTAGACACCTTGGTTGTGGAGGTTTGGAGCTCCACTCAGCCAGGTCCTACTCCCAGGTGACACACTGGGGGTGCACACCTGCTAGCTGAAGTGAGGATACAAGCTGTGCCCAGTCCAGTGTCCCAGAGAATCCCAACAAAATACATATAGGGAACACATGGCCAGCCTCACAGGCCACAGAACACAAGACACCGGCATCATAGATTGGGGTTGTGCCCCAGCTAGCCATGGGGATATTGGAGGACTGAAGCTCTACCCAGAACAGCATTCCAGTGCAATTCATTGGGAGGCTGCCTGGCCAGCCACACAGGTCCCAGAGGAAAAATGACAAACCAAAAGAACAAGATGCAGTCTCAGTCCTCCAGCCCACTGAGAACAAACCCAAAAGACACTGAAATGGTAGACACTGTAAATTGCACAACTGAAATTTCTGAAATGATAGCAACGTAAGTAAAGAAACAACTCCATGAAGCTATGGAGGAAATCAGATCAGAAATAGTCTCTCAGCTAAAAAATGAAATGACAAACATTATTAAAGAAATGTTGTGTGTATCTAAAGAAGATTAAGGTAAAAAACAGAAGAACATAAGAAAATCATGGAAATTTGAAGAATATAAGACAAAATTAGAATGCATGAAACAGATTCAAAGGGATATCCAGGAAATTAAAAATTCCATTGAATGTTGGCAAAACACTTGAATGAAGATTAAGATAAGACTCTCAGATCTTGAAGACAGCATGGAAGCTTACGATAATGAAAAAAAAGATCTCTTAAAAATAACAAGGAACAAGGAAACAACAATTCAACAGCTGCAAGATGATGCCAAGAGAAACAATATAAGATTGATAAGCATCAATGAAAAAGCAGGGGTTAATATGAACAACCTGCAAAGACTATTTGCAGAAATAATAGCAGAAAATTTTCCAAACATGGGAAGAGAATCTGATATACACATAAGTGAGGCATATAGAATCCCAATTAACCATAACCAAAAGAAATCTTTACCCAGACATATAATAATTAAGATATCAAAAATTTAACACAAGAACAGAATACTTAAAACTGTCAGAGAAAAGAAACAGATCACCTACAAAGGAAAGCCTATCAGAATCACAGCAGACTTCTCAACACAAACCTTCAAGTCAAGAAGAGATTGGAGTGAAGTATTTCAAATTCTGAAAGAAAACAACTTTCAACCCAGATTGATGCATCCTACAAAACTATCTTTAAAAATTGATGGAAAAATAAGATACTTCCATGACAAAGAACAACTGAAGAAATTCATGGCCACCAAACCAACACTACAAAGAGTACTTAAAGACACTCTAGAAAATGACAAAGATAACTACAACCCCAAGAACAACAGCAAAAGGAGACCACTAAATTGGGCAAACAATTAAACAGAAAAAATGGAAAACAAATAACAGAAAGATAACATGACAGCAAAAAGTCACTACGTATCA